>JAQQSK010000649.1:0-15508 GCA_028658325.1 Potorous gilbertii
TTGAAGCTAGGTGACCTGCATACAATTTCTTACTCTAAAACTTCATAGCTGTATTACCTTAGGCAAGTCAATTCCTCTCCTCCGTAATATAATTGTAGTAATAATTGCCACTACTTGTATCACAGGGACATAGTAAAGACTATGCTCTATTAGCCTTAAAATGCCAGAAAAAAAGAGACTTTGTCTTTCTGTATGGAAGAGATGAGAGGCTCATTCAGATAATAGCCTCTAATAAAATCTTCTTTTATATCCTGGAGGCATCTCATAAATTCTGCATTAGGCATCCAAACCTTGACATCGACAAATTAGAGATTGAAAGACAGGAAGAAGGAATGAAAAAAGGAGGTGAGGAGAGTGTAGACCACCAAGGCCTGGAATATCTCCATGGTATACGGAAGCAGGTCATTTGCAAAAGTACACTGACTGCTTCAAACGCATATTTGTGTATTGCTCCAGTAACACATACCACCACAACTCAGAAGAAAACAAAACAAAACTTCAAAAATTATGCCTTTGCTTTGGCCCAATTAGGAAATCTCATATACAATTTAATTGAACCAACATTTACCCAGAATCCTAGATGCTTAGGGAAAGAGTTTCTACCTTGTGTGACATAGAGGAAAGATTCCTGGATTCAAAGTCAGAGGACCTGGATTTGAATGTGGGTCATGCCCAGTTATAAGGCCTTTGAGAAGACTCTTACCTCTGCTGAGCTTCAGTTGCCTCATTTTAAAAATAACAGAGTTTTTTGGACTTGTACTAATAGGAAAGGAAACTTGTAGGATAATTTGATTATTATTTTATAAATTGAGGAATTAAAGTATATAGGGGTGGAATGACTCTTTGTCATAAATAGTTAACACTTGTCAAATATTGGATTTGAATATAGTTTATCTGACTCTTAATTCTAGGTTCTTTCTGAGCATAAGGGAATTAGGTGTTTTTGTACTCATCAAAATGTAGAACAAAAGTCAACAAGCTGGTTTGTGTGTGGGGGGGGTGGGTGGGTATATATTCACAATAAAAACAGGAATACAAAAGAAAAAGAAGACACCACTGATTGCTCACCTAGCTTGCCACTAGCTTCACCTTGATATGAGGAAGCATGATGTAAATGAAAGAATCTCAAATACTCACTCAAGCAAATACAACTTCATGGGTTTTTAAGGTAACAAATTTCTTCAAATGTACTTGTGGGGCATAGACTCATGATCAGAAATTTAATAGGACCCAAAATATCCTTAATAAGAGTTATCTTGGACAAAGAAATCTCAAGTCAGTATCAAGAGTACATGATCAAGGTAATCTTAATTATGGATCTTTCATCAATTGCCTCATTGGAGGTGATCGCTCATAGTCCCAGGTTATGCACAAAAGAACATCAGCCTGCTCTTCTGAGATAGAGGCTTTCCAGACACTCCATCCCCAGTAGTAGAGAATAGCAAATGGTCCAGAAGTGGGCTATTATGTGAAGCCCAACAGATATTTCTGCAGAGCAGTTGAGCAGTCGCAATATCAGTAAAAATGCCTAGATAATATAGAGGAGACACGACGCAAAACTCTTTTCACCAAAGAATAACCGAAAGTTATTGGATGATATCACTAACACCTCAGCAAATCTGTATCATTAGATGTAAGTGACACAAGAGCATTCCCTACCTGCACATGTCACTGCTATATGTGCCCCTATGCTTGTTTTCCCTAAATAGGCATCATGGACACCCAGGTTGCTGATATGTATCCCTTCTTGGATGCCCCATGTCCATATGTGTTCCCTAGATATGTGCCCCTATTCAGTCTTTTGCTTGCTTCACAAAGAGCCTCCCCTATTGATAGTATGGCAATAAAAAAGTGTGAAATGTGTATGAATCAGGAGACATTTTCTCATCATTTCATTATGTTACTTGATTAAATGTCTTTTCTTTGAATGACTGTGTCCTCTGTTGAGGTGTTAAAAGTCTACACATTGGTGTGGATATCTGAGCTATAGATGTGATTGGCATAATTCCAAAGTGCCATAAAACTTTGACCCATTGATCCATCAATACCACTACTAAAACTGTATACCAAAGAGATCAAAGGAAAATGATGTATATGTAGAAAACTATTTATAACAACACTTTTTTTGGTGGCAAAGAATGGGAATTGAGGGTACATCATCAGTTGGGGAATGGTTGAACAAGTTTGGTATATAATCATAATGGAATACTATATTGTGTTGTAAGAAATGACAAGAAAGATGGTTTCAGAAAACCTGGGAAAACTTACATGGGCTGATGCAAAGTGAAGCCAACGGTCCCAAAACATTGTACCTGGTAACAGCAATATTTTACAATGATGTGTTGTGAAGGACTTAGTTATTTTGAGTAATACAATGATCTAAGGTAGTTTGGAAGGACCTATGATGAAAAATGCTATCCTCCAGAGAAAGAACTGATGGAGTCTGAATGTAGATTGAAGCATACATTTCTATTTTGTTTTTCTTGGTTTTTTTTTATCTGTATTTTCTTTTGCAACATCACTAATATGAAAATGTTTTGCACGACTGCAAATGTATAATCTGTATTGAATTGTTTGCCTTCTTAAGGAAGACGAGGGAAGTGAGGGAGGAAGGCAATTTGAAACTCAAAATGTTTGAAATTATGAATGCTTAAAATTATTTTACATGTAATTGAGAAAAATTAAAGAAAAATATATATGCAAATATAATAATATTTTTACAAATGGAACTTAAATAGCACTTTACACCTTAAAGTCTGCAAGGTATTGAGTGCTACTCATTTAACTCTCACAACAACCCTTGGAGGTAGGTACTGCTATTATCCCCTGAGGATTCTTTAGCTAACAGAGGTTCATTGAGTTGCCCAGAGTAAGTATCTGAGACTGGACACATACTTCTTGGCCCCAAGTCCAGTACTCTGTCTTTTATTTTATCTATGACATCTAATACGATCCAAAGATCTTTCCTGTATTTGCTATCGAGGCAAAGGGATGGGTCAGTTTCAGTCTTTTTTAAAGTGGTTAAATACAGAAGATGGTTTAAAGGTTTGAATACTTAAGGCTTAGCTCTACTGGGATATGCAGTTAATCTCATTAAATCATTCAGATTTTTTGCTTTCTAGATTTGAGATGAGTGGCAGGGCCAAGGAAGCTGCAGGTGTTTTTGATGGACAGATGATTTCAAGTGAGCCCTGTGCTCTCTTCCTCTTGCCCAAACTGGGAGTCAGAAAGAGACAGGTTTCCCTTCTGTGAGATCCCTAGGGGACTCAGAAACAAGTTTGCGTTGGCTCCAGGGTGTGCTTCCTGATAGATTGTTTGCTCCATCCATCTGTTCGTTGAGTCAGAGACTGCTGAAGCTACATCTAGCACGCTTGAGTTAGCTGGGGGAGGTGGCAAGAAGGGCATGTAAAGGCTGCCTCAATGAGCTTTTCCCACTTGGACTTTGCAGCACTCCACTTCCTCCTTAGTGCAACAGAACAGATTGTCTGGTCCAGACAGTGTATAAGGCATTTTTCAAGTGGGTAGGTCCAGAAACAAGGCACTTATGGATACAGGGGTGAATTTGACAGGCTGCTGGCATTGGTTTGTAATGAGCCAAATTCTTGTTGGGAGAGTCAGTGTTGCCTAGGGGAAAGTGTAAGATGAGACACCTGGTTTTGGTACTCAGCTCTGCTATTCTCTTTTCTGTGACCTTGGGTAAGCATGTTTCTTCCTCTGAGCCTCATATTCTTTTGTAAAATGGGGAGAGAGTTAAACCGGATGACATCTCAGGTCTTATCCAGCTCTCAATTCTCTATTACCACCCAAAAAAAGAGGAACAAAATCAGTAGCATCCATTTTTCTGGTACTTTAAAGTTTACAAATGTTGTCCTCATAAGTATAAGTACATGACCAATTTATCTTCTTTTTTCACTCAAATATTTCTTGTAGAGTATTTTTGCAATAAAAAAGGGCAAGAATGGAAAGGAAACAGTGGATACCACAAGTCCTCCATGATAGCATCCTTACAATGTTAAGAGAAACTGGTGAAGGTCCCCAGTACGTTGGGCAGAACTCCATTGAAAAGTCATGGGAAGACATAAAGAGTCACCCAGGATAGTAAGGCTTGGCTAAGTTGCAATCTGTGTTGTTGGAGGGGATACCCACATTAGCGAGGTCAGAGATGCTGTGGAAATCTTGCAAATCTTCATTTTTGCCTTCCAAAGTATGAGTCATGTTTATCTCCATTATACAGAAAAGGAATCTAAGGCTCAAAAATGCAAAGCAACATCCTTAGTCTCCCCAACTCTGTCCTGGAGCTTTACTGCCCTTAAAAAATCATGAGCCAGTCCTTGTGATCTGGTCTGATTTCCTTTCCTAACTTTCCTAAAAGGTTCTTAGAAGGCAGGATTCTCCCAGTCACTGATGTTGGCTCCTATACAATGAGCCTCAACATCCAATGTTATACCTGCTGAGCCATGGAGAGGAGGAAGGAAATGTAAGGGAAGAGAATGGCATGTCCTCAAAAAAGAAGACAATTCCTTTTCCCATCCCTTCATGTTACTGACCGTTTTTCTGTCTTCATTCTATGAAGCTCCCCCTTGTTTAAGGACTGAGGGTTCTATGTCTACAAAAAGGTGAGCGGTGAGGTCAGACCAGGACTCTGAGTGGACAAAATGCTGTAGCTGTAGCCGGTTTTGCCACCCTAAAGGAGCAGCTAGTGGAAGTAGAGAGAATGGAATAGCTATCAAAGATCTCTACGATCTTGTTACTCTCTACCAGGATAGAGTGACTTCCCACTACTCTCCTCCAACTTACAATCTCCCCAGCACACTAAACAATGAAACCTTTCCTACTGAACCACGTGGCCATAATCTAACACACATTTATTGGCCACCTAGCTGTGAACTGGGGCAAGAAATAAACAGGAGAAAGAAATTGAGCTGGAGAATTGTGAAACTTCTTTAAAGACTCCAAACTTCTCTCAGAAATAAAATACCATCTTTCTAATATTAAATACATAATGGAAGTTATGTAGTTTTGTGTCATTGATATCTGGGAAATTAAAAAAAGAATCCAAAAGAAAATGGAGTAGCTATATGTGACAATCCTGTCACACATGATCAAGAAGAAGTAAGTAAGGAGTAAGGAACATCATTTAAGAAATGCATGAGTGAAAAATAAGAATTGTCTTATTAGCTGAAAAATGCAAGGGAAAATGGATGGACAGGTTATATTCAGTGTAATTTTATCCTCACAATGTCAGGAAAAGCCAAGGAGCACCTCCTGCACACTGAGTCAAAACTTGTATTGTGCTCTCAGAGGTCAAAAATCACCCAGAATGGGCAGTCAGGTATAGGTTGTCACTTAAATAATTGGAGGGAAAGTGAATATTGATGATGGTGAAATTCTATTGGCATATAGATGCCATCCAAGTTTCTCCCAATACCGAGGCCCACCTGTTTGTTGGTAGTGTTGTCTAGGGGATGCTACACACTTATGCATCTTGTGACACCACCATCTCTGAAGACCAAAAGTTGTACATGATTCAAACGACAATAGAGAGACATGGTAGATGTCAGTTGACTCCAGAGTATTCTTGAGGATCTAAATGTAAATGGTGTAAGATAGATCATTGAGAAAACATGATTTGGGAAAGGATTATTCAGGCCATATGATGAAAGTGGGGAATAACACATGAACCACCTGAGGGATATGATGCTACTCTTTATAGAAAGAAACCAAGAGGAAACTCTCTAATGTGATGATAGTGGGGATCTACTATGGAGGGTCTGTGAAGGAATATCAAACAAAATTTCACAGGATGAGAAAGAAGTCCACAATCCTTACGGAAAGAGGGGATGCCCTAGCCTCATGTTAACACAGGATAATTAAGATAATTAAGAACTCTTGTCAGTGGTGATGAACTGAATCACATACCTCCCCCATCTCTCATGTAACTTCTACAAAGAGCATGAAAGGGATACAGAGTAAACCTAAAGAAGGAGGGGTTGAGGGATAAGCGTGTTTCCATCTTTGTCTTTGAATTCTCAGAACCTAGAATAGAACCTAGTATACATTAGGCATTTAATGAATGATGTAGAGTAATTCATTGATAGAGACAGAGGAGAAATTCATAGTGCTTTAAAAACATTTAATGGGGGAGAGAAGAGACAACTATATTGTGTGTATGTGTGTGCATACGCAAGTGGAGGGTGGAGGATTATTTTAAGCTTGTCCGTATGTTTCTTTCCCTGGCCTGAAATCCTTCCTCCTTTCTATGACTAATGAAATCTTCTGTCCTGCAATGTACAAATGCCATCTCTTCCAAGAAGTCAAGCTGTCTTCCCCCACCCATCCACCCACCACCTGCACCATTTTCCTACATAGAGGTGACTCCTCTCTTTTTTCTGATTCTCTATTATCCCCCAGCACATTTTGATGGTCCTTGTACTCCCTAGTGTTGCAGAAATTAGAAAGATGAGATTTCAGGAAGAAGAAAGTACTCTGAGGTCATGGAATTAAACCTCTTCTTAAAGCAGAAATGACCTCTCCACCTTCCTTAACTAGAGTTAACCCAACTGTTTGAATCAACCCAGTGACAAGCATCTTATTCCACCCTTAGGCATCTCTGGGCTTTCCTGTTGTTTTGCTTCATATTCTTAATGTCCCTGAGAGGACATAATGTTTAATGAATGCACCCATGTTCCTTAAATGACTAAGAAAATATAGTGTCCATTGACTCTTATTTAGTTCTTCCATTGTAAAAATGAGAGAAAATGGATCTTCCAACAAAGAGGGCTCAGCGTTCCACATGAAGGAAAATTTTGTTATTAAAGGTTGGTGAAATCTGTAAGCTCATGGGGGCAGAGACTGTTTTGGCTTTCTTCGTCTTCCAGGGCTTTGCATTGTGCCTGGAATATAGTTGGTGCATAATATGTGCATGTTGGTTGACTGGTTAGTTGGTTGAACTCTGATGAAGTTCCTAGGCAATGATCTACAGAAGGGTACAGACACACTTCAGTCCCAAATAGTATAGAGAGAGTGGACCCTGAAGCTAATGGAGAGGCTGCCCCCTCACCTGGCATTCATATACCAATCATCTCCAGCTGCCCAACAAAGAGATGCATGTCAGGACCTCTACTTATTGCTTTCCCCAAAAAACCTGCTACTTCTAATATCTTCATCATTTCTGTCTATGGAGGTATCTTTCACATAGACTACCTTTGTTCAGAATATCAGGATTCTCTTGGTTCTCTCTGTCCTCTCCATTTCTCATCCAAGGCATTAATCAAGTTTGGGCAGGTGTGTTTCCACCCCCTGGGTAGGATTCTCATGCCTTTCCCCCAACCGTGTGCTGGCTCGTTTGACCCACAATCTATGAACATAATAATCTTTGTACCTGATACTCAGTCCATTATCATATCCTTTCAATCCCATTAAACAATAGTGTAAGACAGTGGAAGAATACTTGATTTAAAAAGAGGAGACTTAGGTTGAAATCCTGGCTCTGTCTTATCTGCCTTAACCTTGGGCAAGAGAGACAGCATGCCATAGTGGTTAGGACACTAGACTTGGAACCCGGAAGGAGACTTAGAAGCTGTCTCTAGCCTCTGACTTTATCAGTTTTCTGATCCTGGACAAGTCACTTAACCTCTTCATGCTTCAGTTTCCTCATCTATAAACTTCATTGCTCCTGAGGTCTCTTACAGCATTAAATATATAGTCATATAAAGCATGTTAATTATCTGCGCCTCATTTTCCCCCATTGGAAAATGACAAGGTTGGATTAAAGTAATTCTATTGGCCCTCATCCTTAAATCCTGTGATACTAAGAGATGTACCTTTCCCTAAAGTAAAATGAGTCACTGACTTTGCTCTAGGCAGTTGCAATTCCTCCAAACCAGTTACATGAAACAGCAACTGACAAGATGAGGTCCTGAAAGAGTCCATGAATCAAACTAAGCAAGTCAACGTGTTGCTAATAATGAAATCTGGAGGAAATCCCACCATCTTGGAATCTAGTCTCAATGGATAGAGGCAGATGGTATCCTAAAATCCTCATGGATCCTGATGGCCATCTGGTTGTAATAGATGATCCATCCAGCAGCAGGTTGTTCAGGCTTTTCTAGGATCATTAAATACTTGTTATTTATCTTGTTAAACCATGACTGCCTTTAATGGGCCAACCTTCACAGGGCCCACTGTTGTTCTCGCCAACAATCTACAATTGATGGACGTCCTTCCAAATCCTCAGTTCTGTTCACTAGGCAAAGGTTGGGGATTAATTAAATTCCTCCTTCCCAGCCCAAGCCTTCAGCCCTGGGCCCTTCAGGGAAGCCAATCTTTCATTGGCAGATACCACAGATCAAGTGAAAGGATACAACCATTGAAGAAACTCCTTTGTCTAAACTACACCGAGCATTTTCGATCACAGCCATCCTTGTCCATTGGAAGGCAACATGAAACAGTACAAAGAACGTTGCACATGGAGCTATGAGAACTGGATTCCAATCCTAGTTCTGCAGTGTTCTTACTTCTTTATTGGTTTGATTCTCTTTCCTGGGCCTCAGTTTCTTCATATATAAAAAAGGCATTAACAATATATTACCTAACTCAAAAGTTGTGGAGGGGAATATGCTTTCTAATCTATAAAAGGAGGAGCTTTGGTTGTCATTCTTAATTTATGTCAGAGCTTTGTTCTGGGATGTTCCCAAGAGTAGATGCCTCCTGTCATAACGGGAGAGGAAGAATGTGTAGAAGGGCTCAAAATAATCAAAATTGGTTTTGATTGTGATGTAAACACAGATTGAAATTTTAAAAAGTCCATGATGTGTTATTTCAAAAGAAGGTACTTTAAGATTTTAGAAAATATATTTTATTTAATGAGATGAAAAGAAAATTTCAGGCTCTGAAATTGTGAGGATAATATAGGCATATGGATGGATGCAAAGGGGGGCATCTTTTAGCTCACAGTTTTACCACTATGAGTCCTCCATCAGTCAGAGATGTTGGGAGTGGGGGACTGTGTACACTAACTACTATTGATCCTGGGTTCAAAGGATTCCTGTGGTCCAAGGTAATGAACCACCTTGAATGCCTCCATGTTGGCCATGTTTGCATTACCTTCATTGGAGAAAACACAAAGGTAGAGAGGGGTGAAGGGTAGAGTAATCAATAAACGTTTATTAGGCATCTACTATGATCCCTCTGCTAGCCGCTGGAATTATAGAAACGAATGATGAACCAAATCCTATCAAAAGAGGTAACATAGACCTATCGAAGACCCTATATAGTACATAAGTGGTCCCCATTAGCCTGAGCTACCTTGGCCACTACCAGAGATGTAACCCATATTCTAAGTTTGTCCTATGAAGGACAAGACTTCTCTGAAAGCTGAGGAAACCAACCCCTCAGGGATAAGAGATGCTTTGAACATACCTGTTGTCTTCAGGCTACAAGTAAACTATGAAGGAGAGATGGCTTGAGCTTAGTCTGACCCTGGTATTCTTCCTGCCTTAGAAGATGTCTTTCAACCTGAGGTCCATTTAGTACCATATCTATTGCCCAGTTAGGGATCACAGCCATGCAAATGCCAGGAAGTCATTATCATGGCTCCCATCATGGGACTGCTGCTACAACCATTGCTTATAGCTGGAGATTCGAGTGGATATGAACATCACACACTCAAGACCTCCCTCTGGTTATTTTAAAAATATGACCAGAAGATCAACAAGACTTTGAACATCCTCTCTGGTCTCCTTCATTCTTCTTACCTGCTTTTTTTCTTGATTCATGCCCTTGTTGTTATCTTGTTCCTACACCAGGACATTCATTGCTTGTGAAATACTGTGACCTGGTAGCCTCTTTCCATGTGCCTCTTTCCAATGCTCTTAATGTTATTAACAAATCTGAGTATTTGAAGATGTTGAGTTACATCCCTATAGGATCAATGAGGAAGATGTCCCACTGTGAGAATAACTTACCTTCATCAAAAATTCTCTTTAATTTTCCCAAATTTGATCCAGGCTGTTTCCTTCTTATTCAGATCAGAAAACATAACTACACACACACACACACACACACACACACACACACACACACATCCTCACTCTGCTATATAATACCATTATAACTTTCTGCAATATATTTTCCCACACTGGGTCTTAATTTTCCCTTAGATAAAATGATGAGGATGTATTTAATGATCTCCTATGTTCCTTCTCACATTCATCCTAAGATAAAACTTTCCTTTATTTTAAAATGTAAGTATATTTTTAATCACCTGTGGTCACAATGTCTGAAATATCTAAACAAAAATCAGTGTCTCCAACTATCGGTTTTACATAGGAAGAAACCGAATTCCATATTAGGGCTGGCAACTTGCTCAAGAATAGATGGCTATGTAAGTTATCAACCATCAATATACATACAGAATAGTGTTATTTAAAAATTGTTGACATTATCCCCAGAAGAGATCAGAAAACCAAGAAAGGGGAAGCCAGGGAAGCTGACCTACCCTTACCAAGAAAATAGATATCAGAAGGGGGTCTCAAGGCCACAGATGGAAAAGGGAATTGGTATGAAGAGAACCTTGGAATGGCAATCAAAGTCACTAACCTGCTATATGACTTTGGAATGAGATATGGAATGAGATATGGAAGGAGAAGGTGACTCTTTGATCCTCTCTAACTCTAGGGTATAATTATCCCCATCTCCCCTCCTCATTTGATCCCTTTTGATTTCATTCCTAACTTGGAATGTTGAAAAATCCTCATATAGAAGATGTCACTTAATTCCACTAGTCTTCATCCAGGGATGTGGTGTGAATTGTTTTACTTTACAAATGGCATCCCTTTAAATACACAATTATTCAGTAAAGTAACAACTCTAGATTTTTTGCTGCATCCTAATCACCAGCCTCAAGAACTCAACATAACCATTCCCTATGTTCTCTCTCACCTTGTTCATGAAGGCCTGGGCAGCTGTGTGGCCAGGGTCTCAGAAGACCTGGGATTCTTTCTGACCTAGCCAAAGTGCCCACACATTGTTCTCAGTTATAGAAGAGAAGGGCTATACCTACAAATGAAGCCAACAACAACACCAGTCTGTAAGGAGTTCATACTTTGTATCTGGCCTTCCTTCCGTTCCCAGTTTTTAAGCCTTTGCTAAAAAGAATGCTCATCTAGAATGGTCTCCATTCTAGAATCACTTGCCATTTGACTGGAAGGGAAATTTGCCATCCATAATGTCACCTATCCTCACCCACACCCTGAGGCAGCTCTCCCCAATAAAGCAATTCCAACATTTGGTAATCCAGTCTGTCTCTGAGTCCAGGGACCTACTCTGATGCTGAGTTTGCCTTAACATTACAGAGAACTTTATAACAATTGAGGCCGCCATATTGGAGATGGAAGGAACCTTAGAGTTCACCCAGTTAGGCACTTTCATTTTTAAATGAGGAAACTACAGATCACAGAATTGAGTCCCAAAGTGGAATGGATTGCAATGTGAAGGTAGCACGAGGGTCTCCAAATAGTCTGCCAGCCACTTGTCATGGGTTTTGTCCAGGGAATTGTTGCCCAGTGACACTAACCTGTAGTCCTCTGAGGTCCCTCCTAGCCTCCAGTGATGGAAAGTTCTGTCTTCTGAGTCTATTTGTTCCACTTTGTGATTGTTCCAAGTATTGGAGCTTCTTTTGTTGTTAATACACAATCTTTGTTCATGTAAGCACAACTTCCTGCTCCTAATTCTGCTCTCTAAAGTGATGCTTAACAAAGATAACAACAGTGAATTCTGCTCCCTCTACTACATCTTTGATGACCTTTTTGTCCTTATCTTTGATCTTCCCTAGACCTCCTGCCAATGCCACTCAGTCAGACATAGGGTTTCCATGTTAGCATATGCAGAGCAGATGATGGCATGACCAAAGCCTTGGAGAACCTGACTTGTTAACATAAATGAACTCTTGGCAAGTCAGCTTTTAACACAGAAGGCTCTGCATTTAGAAAACTCAAGTCTGCTATGACAAATGCAAAACACCAAATGTCTGGCCATGTGTACAGTGAAGCACTTGGTACCTCAAACATGGTGCTTTGGATACGAAACAGGCTCATGTATTTTTTAAATGTTTTGCTAACTTAGAATGGACTTGATGAATGAGAAGAGAATTTTTAATGAGCTGGGTTTTTTTTTCAGACACATCTATCTCCTTGTCAAGTTTCCAGCAGTTGTAAGGCATCTACAGGTTGAAGACTTCCAAATACATGCAAAAAAATACTGATGGCCCCCACTGATGGCCAAAGCCATGCCCTGCCTGCATCACTGGCTTGGTTTCCTTCCCTTCCTTCAGCCACCATAGGGCTGGGTGTTCTCATGGATTCCATATTGTTTGTGCTCTGAACGACAAATGGCAAACCAGACGGTCTCCCGTCCTTAGCAAACATTTGAACAAATGGTAGAGTATGAGGCATTCTGGAACGAGTATCAAGACAGGTGGAGGGGGCAGCAGGAGGCCATATTGTGTGAGAAATGCAGAATTTGGAGTGAACGTGATCATTCAGGCAAAAATGTCCCCTTAGAGTCTTGGACTCTTCCTCCTTAGATCATGTGGGGAACCTACCCATTCCTTGCATCCTCTCAGTCTTAGGTGGAGGGATGACTTCAGAGACCACACTTCTCATTAAATGTAAGTTATGTGCTGCCTCGAGGAACTAAAAACTCTACGTGGGAACTCCATGGGAAAACTCCACGGGAAATTGCCAGTTCCTGAAGCCAGCTCCAAGCACTAAGGTTTACTTATGGATATGGGCTCTCTAGGCACCACCAGCCAGGTTGGCAACTTGTTTGTAGTTTCTTCCCAACCACCTCAATGTCTGTTCTTGTCAGTTGAATCTTGTTCTCTGTCAACCCCATGGCTAAGGGAAATCAAGTGGGATAGAATTTGAATCTGGGCATGGCTTTAGTAAATGTATCCTTGGTGTGGGATTGAATAATAGACCAGATTGCCTCTCTGGGGAAAGGGGAAGGATTAGCCTGTTGGATGCCAGGAACTTGGATTAGGCTCTAACTCTGGATTATTTATATTCTACAGCCATTTTTTGTCCATAGTCAATTAGGCAGGAAGAGATAGATTAGTAGCCTGGAATTGGTGCCAACTGATTGGCAGGAGCTGAACTACCAAATCAGCAGCTGCAGCCTGACAGTGGTCTTGCTCACCTAAGAGGACGGGTTGGCAGACGATCAACTGGTTCTTGGCAGCCCTTTTACACACCAAGACTGCAGATTCACACAATCCCAGAATCTCAGGACTGGATGGAACCTCAAAGACCACTCAAGCCATCCTCTCTAGCCTGAGAAAGTTCTTGAGTTTCAGTCCAATGTTCTCCAATCAGATGAAACTCACAACTCCAGATTGGAGTCATTTCCATTTTCATACATATTGAATGATTAGTAAGTTCCAGGGATTTGTTTGATTAATTGATCCCCCCCTTAACATAAGCTAAAATATATCCTCCTGTATCTTTGCCCATTGGATCTAGATCTGTCCACTTCAGTCATCCATGCAATAGTGGATAGAATGGCATATTTCAAGTCAGAAAGACTTGAGTTTAAATTCCACCTCACATCCTTCATAGCTGTGTGATCCTGTCAAGTCACCACACCTAACAAGAGATCTGACCACTCTGTGCCTCACATTCTTTCTATGTAAAATCAGAATTCAATGGCTTCTACATCTGACATCCTATAATTATTCACATGAATAGCCAGTTTGCATGCCAGTCATAAACTCATAGCTTCTCAGAATTAATGAGGGCATCAGAAGCCATTTAGATTATGCATTACTCAAAATATCAATGCCATGGTCACACCCTCTTTTCCACTCTGTTTCTGTGACTTCATGTAAATTGAACTGACTTAACATAGACTCCATTGTCCTCAAATGAAGAGGCTATTTCACTGGCATTATTAACCAAAGTGAAATCTCTTAGGGATTTTAAAGTAAACTGAAAATAGAGGGTCATGGTAGTAGGCAAGAACCTGCCTAATCCCAGAGATCCAGATCAAATTCAACCTGTTCTATGAGTCCTTCTGAAATTGCCCAACTCAAAGTGGCCTCACTTTCTTCTAAAAGCCATCTTGTTTGCACAGTATTTCTTATGGCACAAAGGATATTATACTTAGCATTATAGCTATTTATGGCTTTGTGCTATTATCCCACCTGAACTGTGAGCTCTTTGAAGGTATAACTGTGCCCTATATGCCTATGTAACTTCCCTTAGTCCACAGTACAAGATCTCAGTTACAATGGCTATTTAATAAAGAGGTTATTATAAAATTTAAATGGTTTCATGTCATCTTTCAGAACAAAGCCCATCTCAGCCTGCTAATCTTGTGCAGATATTTGGGTAGCAGCATCAATGATTTAAGGAGCCAGGATTTCATGAGAGGAGGAAGACCAACTTGACAATCAAAAAAGTTAATTTCTACCCATTAATCACATTTTAGAAATTTTCCTGAGGCTTTGAATGGCAACTTATGCATCTGCGGTCACTTAGGGAATAGCAGAATCTGCCCAAGTATTATTAAGCCCTTGATGATCTAGTTTAATTCCACCTTATCCTCTAAAATTTAGTTCTTCATTTTAATGTTACTAACCCCTTGCCAAGTTACAATGATGTATCACTCCCACCATTTAACAACTCAATATGAAATTGAATGGAACTGGTGGAAATCAGAAAGCTGCTGGCTGGCAGTATGACGAGTTTGTGCTAACTTAACCGAACTGAGTCCTTTCTGACTATCATATTATTGTTCTCTAATTGATTCCTTAGCCTACCTACCATGGCAGCTAAACCAAAACTTTTCTTCTTTTCCCAGTCCTGATGAAGAATCTTCCATTTTCTTTGCCAAAACAATTGAAGTCACTGGTTCTTCTTCCTCTCACATCCCTCTGGCTTGATCTCCCACTATAACTATCTTCACTCTACCTCTGGTCAAGACCAAACATTCTGAAGGTAACAACCACCCAATCCCCCCTCATTCTCTCTAGCAGATTCTCCCATTCTCATCCACATTTTCTCCACTCGTCAAACTCTTCCTATCTGATGACTTTCTTTTAAATTTTTTAGTTTTCAACATTCATTTCCATAGGATTTTGAGTTTCAAGTTTTCTCCCCATCTCTGCTCTTCCCCACCTCGAAACGCCATGCATTTTCATTATCCCTTCCCCCAATCTACCTTCCCTTCTATCACACTCCTTCCTTCCTCTATCCCCAATCACTCTCTTTCTTTATAGGGCAAGACAGATTTCTATACCCCATTACCTGTATTTCTTATTGAGTGGTCACATGCTAAAGCTAATTCTCAACATTCATTCCTAAAACTTTGAGATTCAACTCCTCTCCCTTCCTCCCTCCCCACCCACCCTCACTGAGAAGGCAAGCAATTCAATATAGGCTATATATGTGTAGTTTTGCTAAAGATGTTCATAATAATCATTGTGAAAGACTAACTATATTTCCCTCCA
>JAQQSK010000650.1:0-15504 GCA_028658325.1 Potorous gilbertii
AAAATCCTTTTTGAGCTCTTCCATGGCCTGAGCCCATTGGATATCTATTTCAGATATTTGAGATACAGAAGCCTTGACTCCTATGTCTTTACCTGATGGTAAGCATATCTCTTCATCGTCGTCAGAGAGGAATGGAGGAATCATCTTCTCAAGAAAATAACCATCTATGGTCTTAGTTTTTTTCCCTTTTCTGGTCATTTTCCCAGCCAGTTACTTGACTTCTGAGAGTCCTCTCCACCCCCTGGCCTAGAGCTGCCCAGCTAGTGCTTGGGGCTGAGATTCAAATGCTCCCAGCCAGTTACCTGGCTTCTGAGAGTCTTCTCCACCCCAGCCTAGGTCTGCCCAGCTAGTGCTTGGGGTCTGGGATTCAAATGCTGCTCCCCAGCCTCAGAGCTTTTGGCGGGAGGCCTGACTGCTCTTCAGTGGAAGCTTATCTGCTGGTTTTCAGGTGGGGGCAGGGCTGCCTCTCAGGCTCAGTTCCCTCAGGGGGTTTATGCAGAGGTCTTTTGTAATGGAGCTGGGGTGGAGCTCCTGCCTGCTTTGTGGGCCTCTGGCCAAGCGGCCTCTGCCTCTGCCACGGCCGCAGCCTACTGAGGGGGGTCCAAGTCCCAGAGATACCCCGCTCCCCTCTCAGCCAGTCTCTCTCACTGACCTGTGCATCTGTGGGTGGAGGGAGCTTCGTGGCCGCCCGGATATTCTGGTCCCTGACGCCTGCTGGGCTCTGCTCGCTCCTCTCAGTTCGGTGCAGCCGGGGCGGGGGAGGGGAGCGCTCGGCAGGACAGGACTCTTCTCCGGTCCGGGGCACCTTTGCGGCCGTTTTTTCAGGGGTATCTGCAACGGAAATCTCCTTCACTGTGTTGCTGCGGGGCTTCCACTGTTCCAGGATTTGTCAGGAGTTCTTTTTACAGGAAATCTATGGGCTGTGGGTTCGGACCTAGCAAATGTGAGCCTTTCTACTCCGCCATCTTGGCTCCGCCCCCTCTCTGTAAATTTCTATTATACAATTGTATCTTTACCCTATAAAAATCCATTTTGCTTTCTCTGATGTTGCTGGTTCCTCTTGGAACTTAGTCTGCTTCATGAGAGGTTTTAATCCCAATAAATGCCTAGAGGTCATCTCACTCTGAATTCTTTGAAATGGTTACAGCACAACATATTGTGAAAATTCAAGAGTTTTTGGTGTCCCAGAGTTTAAACCTCAACAGTTTTTGATGACCCTGGATCTAAATCTCAACAGTTTTTGGTGTCCCTGTCTTTTAACCTCAACAATAGGAGAATGAAACATGAACCCTACTTGGCAGTAATGAAGAATGTCCTGGGGGCAGAAGGAAGGACTTTGAAAAAGCAATATAAAAATGAGGAAAGAGGACTTTTGGTGTTAAAATGGTGAAATGGAAGGAACCCTCTCAAGTCCTCCTAAATTTCCTTCCAAACAACCAGAAGAATGCCTCAGAATTGATCTAGGAGAAAGAAAGTAGCTTACCAGGACTGTCGGGAAGGTCTATCTCACTAGAGTGGAAAGGGAGAAGTGAGCAACAGCATCACCCAGCCTCACAGCAGAGGGTCTACAGCAAGGGCCCAAGCCTGGGACAATCCACCCATCTGCACACCAGAAGCCCCTTGGAAAGTGAGTAGTCTGTGCAGCTCAGCAAGATCCCATGCCAGTGACCCCACCCTCTAGCATAAGCCATCAACCAGGACCTCACCCCTTTTCTACCCAGTTGTGAAGCCCCCAACCCAGGGCTGGCCAACAGTTAGACTTAACCCCTGGGGCCAGCCACCAAAAAGACCCTGTTACCATAGCAACTCAATAGCCAAGCACCAGCCCCAGATCAGGTCAAACCCAGGGGAGGCCAACAGTAAGGTCCTATGTCCTAGTACATGTCAGAAGACCAGTGAAAGTCAACAGCAAGACCCTGCATCCCAGCATTAAAAAAACAAAACAAAAAACTTGGGATAGGGTAAGATCAAAGACCAATTTTCACATAAGAACATCAAGTCACAAAAAAGCCAAAAAATGAGCAAGAAAGGGGAAAAAAAGAGAGAACTTGACTATAGACCTCAATATACCAAAAAAAAAAAACAAAAACAGAGGAAAATACCTTGCGAAAAAAATAGAATTGATCAACTAGAAAAAGAAGTATAAAAGTTCACTGAAGAAAATAATTGCTTAAAAATTAGAACTGAGCAAATGAAAGCTAAGGATTTTATGAGAAATCTAGAAACAATAAGAAAGCAAAAAAAAAAATAGAAATAAGGTGAAATTTCTCATTGGAAAAAAAGAATTAACCTAGAAAATTGCTCCAGGAGAGATAATATTAAAATTATTGGACTACCTGGAAGCAGTAAAAATAAGAAGCCCATAAAACATTTTTCAGAAAATAATCAAATTACTCTGATATATTAGAATCAGAGGGCAAAATAGAAAATGAAAAAAATCCACTAATCACTGCCAGAAAAAAGATCCTAAAATGAAAACTCTCAGGGACATAATAGTCAAATTCCAGGTCAAGGAATGGGTACTGCAAGCAGCCAACAAAAACTATTCAAATATTATGGAACTACAGTCAGGATTACACAGGATTTGGCAGCTTCCATATTAAAGAAGTGGAGGGCTTGGAGTATGATATATTGGAAGGCAAAGGAGTTACAACCAAGAATTACCAGCCCATCAAAATTGAAGATAATCTTTTGAGGGAGGGGCATTTGACATTAATGAAATAGAGGATTTTAAGCATTCCTAATTAAAAGAGCAGAACTTAATAAAAAGAGGACCTCCAAATACAATATTTAAGTGAAACAAACAAAAAGAACTAAAAAGGAAACAAGAAAGAACAAACAAAAATTTCAGTAAGATTAAACTGTTTATATTTCTAGATGACAAGAAAATATTCCAATGCAAGAATTAAAGCTGGATTTTGAAGACTACCAATTAACGTCAAAGTTATAGCTAGTTACCTGGCGTGCGTATCCTAAGTAGAGACAATAAAACTCAGTCAAAAATCTGTTACTACTAATCAGTTAATCTCCAGAGCTAGAATTTAAGGTCACTAAATTATGTAATTCCAGATAGTTCTGTGATTGTTATCTTAAGGAAATGGTCATCACAAAGCCAAGACATTAAAAAAAAATTCTTACCATAAAATCGGGAAAGGCTTTATGGACAAGGTCACACCACATCTGGGCCTTGGATAAACAAAAAGATCTCAATGAACAAAGATGCATAGGTAGTACATTCCAGACACAAAGATGAATCTGCATGAATCCATAGAAGTAGCTGAATACAAGACTGGGCAGGTGTGGGAGGAGGGGGTAGATAAGTGAAAAATTCGGTTTTACTAGAATAGTGTAGGAGGAGGGAATAATGAAATGAGGTTCGGAAGGTAGATTGGAAACAGATTACAGATTGCCATGTGTACCAGGGTCTAAGGAATTAACCTTTAATTCTGTAAGGCAAAGGAACTCTTGATTCCACATTTAAAATTTTATCAGTCTCCAATCTAAATTTCTGAATTATAGGGTGACGTATTTTGGCTCAATATAAGTGATTTTAAAAAAAATCATGATCCTAAGGCTATATGAAATTGGAAAAGATTGTTTCATAAAGGTAATATATTTCATTTTGTCTTTTTTATTCCTAGCCCTAGAACAGTGTCTTTAACATAGCAGGTATTTCATAAAATCTTATTACTGGATTAAAGAAGATGCTAGATGCCAAATCATGAAATTAAAGGATCTTAGATTGAGTTGAAACATAAATTGCAAGCAATTTAATGTAACCCAGTTTAGGTTTTTTTGTTAAACTAAAATCATATGAATATTAAGTTTGTGAAGTAGAATTTGAACCCAGAACTTTCTGTCTTCAAGTCCAGTGCTCTAATCACTCTACTAGTTGAACTTAATTGCTGTGAAAATTATATTTGGCCCTAAAATTCTGTGATTTTAAAATAAATTGATGTAATCTCCATAACTATTCTGATTATATTGAGTAGACAAACTTTAGTCTTCTGAACAAATCATATTTTAAGACAAGGCAGGCCAACATGGTGCAAAAATTAAATTGCTGATGATATTAATTTCATCCTGATTACTGTATATTTTTTGCTTCTACTTCACTCTCATTGTGCAATATATCCATCTGTCACCACCCAGAGTCATCACAGGAAAAGAAATAATTGAGCGAAACTAACAAGACAGCAAACAAATCTGATTTTATATGTGGTGTTGTGCATATGATGGTTCCACACCTCTTAAAAGGAGGAGGGGAGTCACTTCCTTAGATCTCTTCAGAGAAAAGTTGGTAATTATTATTGAAAGCTTTGAGTTTTTGTTTTTTAAAAATATCTTTTCTTTTACTTTATGGTATTTTTACATATTGGTTTCATGGTTCTGCTTAATTTATTTCACTTCAGTTCATAAATGTCTTCAGATATTTATCAGGAATGTTCAAAAGCATCACATTTTATAATACAGTAAAATGCCATTGTATTAATGACAATAATTTATTTTGTCAGCAAAAGAGAAGTTTTACAATAAAAATCAACTTAAGTCCGATATTTGATTCCTTGTCATGATACCTAGAAGGAAAAAAAAATATGTGTAACTATCACTAGCTAAAATACTTATCAAAACATTTTCTATCTTTGTCTTGTCAAGTCAGAATGACTATATTCAAACACAAAAAGATTTTCATTGCAATCAATGATAACTTAATTTGAATAATTTGCAGCAACATATGCTAGGCTCTGGCAATGGGGGATTTAAAGGGTATATTTATTCCAATTGACCTCAAATAATTAATTTTTCTCTAATTTTCTCTCCATGTAATTTACAAAGCTAAAACCTACGACTAACGTGTGATGAAAAAGGTTGTTTTTAATTGCATTTCTTTAACTCTAATAACCTGAAGCACTGAATTTAATAACCTTAAGTACTAAAAAAGTCCATCAAAATGTCAACGTAATTGCCTATTAAATCAGACATAAACAAAGAACAGCTAGTACTCTAAGTACTGTGTACAGCCCAATCATGAAAAGCAGCCATTAAAGAAAAGTTGGCACTTCTATATTGACTTTCATCTGAAAATCTCAGTGCCCTTTAGAAATAATAATTTAGTCTCAAGACATCAATTTGATGGGGATATGAAAGAACTAAGGATGACTCCTTTTTATAGGATAAGTACTGCTGTGCTTATTACAGCTACATGGCCATGACCTACACAATCAGAATGCTTCAAAAGCTGTAATAGAATTTGGTTAAATGAGGAAATAGATAGTACACTCAAGTCTGACCAAACTCCCTGGAAATTAAGATTGATCTGTCTCAAAGGCGGAATTGAGTATCTCCCATTGAAAACTGTTACTGTACTGGATTTTAGGAAAGTATATATGAACCCATACATTAGGCATATGAGAACCATATCACTGCATTTTTTTTTTGTAAGGAGAAGGGAATAGGATGAGTAGTTTGGTAGCACATCGATCTGCTCAATGATAGCTTGGAAAAAATTGTGATATAACCAAATGTGTTTTGTGTCATTTTCCCATTTTTGATGAAACCCATCCTAAGCTGTCACATATATAACATACTCATTGTCTACAGCTGTAAGCCACTGTGTTCTTCCCATTGAGCTCTCTGTAATTTGATGTTGTTTATCACTATCTCTGATAACTTTAAATACCCGATTCAGTCATCATGTTGATTCCATAGATTTTCTAAGAAAAGAGCAGAAAGTGGTAAGTAAAGAGGCCTGGAATTTGAGCAAGGAAACTTGATTTCTGGTGTAGAGTCTGATTTTGTGGCTGTATGACTTTGTCCCAGTCACTTCCAATCCCTAATCTTCAGTTTCCTTCCCCATATAAAAGACTGGTTACTGTGAATAATGAATTCTGTGAAGTTGTTGAAGGTATTTCAATTCAAATTGTTCAAAGCTATAATTATATAAAGGATGGTAATTCATTTGAGCTCAGTGGAATCCTACATAGTATATTCAAATATGTTTACCACTTCCTGAGATTCATTATTTGCTCTAATTTGAATCAACCTGTAAAATGTGGGCATTAAATTACGTGTTATCTATGAATAGTCTTTCAGATCTAAAAGTCTCTACTACCCAAAATGTTTACTATTACTAAAGATAAATAATAGTCAAACAATGCAGTTAACCTTCACAACAGTATTTACATTTTTTATGAACTCTAATTTTACAATATGATTCTAAGGGATGAACTCTCAGTCATTAAAACACAGTTAAGTGAAGAATCAGGTAGTATGAGACAGACAGAGATAAAGAGAGAAAGAGACAGAGACTGAGAGGCATATATATATGGAGAGAGAGAGAGAGAGAGAGACAGAGAGACAGAGAGAAAGGCAGACAGAGACAAAGAAACAGAGGGAGGGAATAGATGTGAAAGAGGGAAAATACAACCAGCTATGATAGTAGGAGAGAACATGCAAATGCCTATGTACCTTATGGAGAGTGTAAATAGAAGGGAGAATCCAAAAAAAGAAAGGCACTAGTAGTGGATTTTCTAGGAATGGGTTCTTATGAAAGGCTGAATTTGAGGTGAGTCTTAACAAAGGTCAGAGAAGGCAAGATTTGGAGGTGATGCAGAAATGTGAAAAGAATTGAATCAAAATGAATTTATCAGGGAAAGATTATACAATATTTATAGTGACTTTTGTTTCTGCAACGTATAAGAAAGTACCAAAGGGAAGAGGAGCCTAGAATACTTTGCTTGCCACATCGTGCCCTGGAATTTCACGCTTACCAAGCCTGAAGCTACCAATGGGAAAAGAGCTAATTGTTCACATTTTAGAGGATTGCTAAGTCTTTTAGGCCACGTGTACATGAATAGACATTGTATTAAGTAGACATTGTAACCTGAGTTATTGATATTCGCCAAAAGTACATTATAATCTTATGTTTACAAAAATAAGTCAATCTCTATTATTTGTCCCCACGCCGGCCCCCCAAAAAACAAAAAGAAAATGTTCACTTTTGATGCATTCAGTTTAGGATTTCTTTAAAGACAAAAAGAAAAAGTCAACTGAGTTCCTTTAATTCTTCACTCAAGTTAAGCATATAATGGAGTAGGTCTGAATGAACTATTTGAATTGAATATTTGAGTATATTCTAACATTGTATTAGTCTGATGATGGGGCTGGTTGTTGTCCTTCGTTCTCAAAGAGGACTAAAATGACATCATCATGATAAAGTGAATTTTTAGTGTGAATAACTGTGGCTGATTAGACCAATACAAGCTTGGAATGCTCTATCACAGGTTGGACACAGATAGTCCTTATGAACATTTGGGGTGGATATTCCAAATTTGTACATGCTACATTTACTTTGTGTTGTCTTGATTCTGCTTTGCTCATAGAGCTAATGTGGGCATTCCATGCTGAGCTGTCCTGTGTCTGTGTCTCCCATGTCACACAGTCAAATCCAAAATTTTTGAGAGAGACCTTGAGAGTATCCTTGTATCGCTACTTCTGACCACTATGTGACTGCTTGCCCCATGTGAGTTCTCCATAAAATAGTCTTTTTGACAAGAGTACATTTTGCATTCAAGCAATGTGACTAGCCCATCAGAGCTGCACTCTCTGAAGCACCGTTTGAATGTTTGGCAGTTCAACTCAAACGAGGACTTCAGTGTCTGTTACCTTATCCTGCCAGGTGATCCTCAGAATCTTCCTAAGACAGTTCAAATGAAAGTGATTCAGTTTCTTGGCATAACTCTGGTAGATTGTCCATGTTTCACAAGCATATAACAATGAGGTCAGCAACCTCTTCTCTCCCAGACTTTTCTTTGGAGCCTCCCAAACATTGAACTAGCTTTGAAAATGTGTGCATCAACCTCATCATCAATATGTGCATCCCTAAAAAGTATCCTACCAAGATAAGTGAATTTATCCACAGTATTCAAAACTTCTCTTGGTTCCATATATGGATGGTGTGATAGAGCACCTGTGTTTTTTTGGTATTAATGATTAAGCTAAAATTAGCACAGGCAGCAGAGGATTGATCCATAATTTGTTGCATCTCAGCTTCAGAGGCTGCACTGAATGCACAATCAGTCATCTGCAAACAGAAAATCGTGCATCAGCACTCCCTCCACTTTGGTTTTGGCTTATAGCCTTTTCAGATTGAAGACCTCACCATCAGTGTGTTGGTTGAACTTGATGCCTTGCTCATCCTTATTGAAAGCATTTGACAACATGGCTGAAAACATCATGCTAAAAAGCATGGGAGCAAGCATACAGCCCAATTTCTCTCTCCATTGGTGACTGGGAAGATACGAGGGCATTGTCCACTATCCAGAACCCAGGCAAACATACCATCATGAAATTGACATACAATACTGATGAACTTCTCTGGGCAACTATGTTTTGACGTAGTTTTCCAAAACTCCTCACAACTAACAATGTCAAAGGCCTTCTGCTCCTGGCATTTCTCCTGGAATTGTCGGGCAGCAAACACCATATCAGCAATTCCTCAACCCTTTCTGAAGCCACACTGGCTTTCAGGTATATGACCATCTTCCAGATGAATGATCAGCCTATTAAGGAGAACTCTAGCAGGTCTGATAAATAAACCACAAATGGTCTCACATTTGGATCTTACAACAGGTCTGGACCATAATGGCAGGGATTGGTGGTGTAACAATGCAGGAATACACCAGAAGTCATACAACAAGGATATGCTCTGGACATTCTGAACGTAGGTATAAGAAAAGGGGAAAAAAGATTGTGATGAAGTCAGTGAAGTGCATAGATTTCAAAGCAGGCCAATGCTTTATGAAATTGATTCACAGAGCAATATTTGGAAAAATATGGAAGAATTTATAGTATACTCCTAGAAAATAAACAACACTCCAGAGAACTTTCTTGAACTCAGCTGAGTTGGTCTGATGACTTTATCCATCCTACTGTGTTTACTCCACATGTCATTGAGAGGCATCTCTATCCATGAAGCAGTCAGGTGTGTTACCCCTCATCTTTGTACCTTTGTTTTCAATTGAGGCAGGTGCTAAATGGAAGAGCACATCAGAGAGGGGATCTCACTTATAAAGATTTTTCCTACAAATTTGACATCGAGCTATTGTGATCTTGGTTCCGATCATCAATGCTAGAAATACTTATATGAAGGACAAGCCAGTGTACAGCAACACAATGGGATTTTGACTTTGCTTTTGGTTTTCTCAATGTGATAATATTCAAATGCATCTATCAAGTTAACAGCTATTTCCTATCAATTTGATGTCAGAAATGTAATCCACATTTATCTTTTTTTTCCCATTCACAGGGCCATTGTCCTGTGTCAGGCCCTAATTAGCCCTTACCTAGAGTACTGTGATAGGTTTTTAGCTGTTTACTTTTGATTTCTCCTCCTCTCAAATCTACCCTCCCTTTCTTTCTAAAGAAAGATCTTTTCAATTCAACTTTCAGAATAAAATATTACTTGATGAAATATCCTGAAAAACTGGAAAGCCATTTGGCAGCAACTAAGTATTTCACACCATATATCAAGATAAGGTCAAAATGAGTACATGATTTGGGCATAAAGGATGCTATCATAAGCAAATAAGGAAAGCATGGAATAGTTTATCTGCTAGATCTACAGATAACGAAGGATTTTAGGAACAAGTAAAACATAGAGAACATTGCAAAATGGAAAATGAAAAATTTTGATTACATAAAATTTAAAAGATTTTTGCACAAAAAATACAACCACAGTTAGAAGGAAAAACTGAAGAATTTCTTATAGCAAATATCTCTGATAAAGGCCTCCTTTCTGAAATATATAGAAAATTGAGTCAAATTTATAAGAATATAAGTCTTTCTGCAAATGATAAAAAGTATGGACAGGCAGTTGTCAGATGAAGAAATCAAAGCTATCTATAGCCATATGTGGAAAAATGTTCTAAATCACTACTGATTAGAGAATACAATTTAAAACAGCTCTGAGGTACCACCTCATACTTTTGTGATTGGTTAAAATGATAGAAAAAGAAAATGATAAATATTGGAAGGAATGTGAGAAAGTTGGGACACTGAGGAACTGTTGGTAAAGTTGTGAACTGATCAAGGCATTCTGGAGAGCAATTTTTTTTGATGATACCTAAAGTGTTTCAAAACTGTGCATATCCTTTAAATCAGCAATAACCCTCCTAAGTCTATATAGGAAAGAGATCATAAAAATTACATGTAGAAAATATTTATAGTAGTCCTTTTAGTGGTGACTAAGAATTAGAAATGGAGGAGATGCCCATTATTTAGGGAATGGCTGGACAAGTTGTGGTATATGATTGTCATGGAATATTATTGGACTATAAGAAATGACAAGCAAGATTATTTCAGTAATACTTAGAAATACTTACATGAAATGATACAGAGTGAAGTGAGAAGCACCAGGACGATATTGAACACAATAAGAACAGTATTTCACAATGAAGTTTTGAATGACTTAGCTGTTCTCAGCAATATAATAATCCAAAACAATCCTAAAGGACTCATAACAGAAAAACCCTATTAGTCTTCATAGAAGGAACTGATGGCATCGGAATATAGACCAAAGCAAACCCTTTTCACGTTCTCTCCTTCCTTCCTTCCTTTCTCCCTCCTTCCTTCTGAATTTTCTTATACACAATGACTAATATGGAAATGTTTTACATGATTGTGTATGTGTAACCTTTAACACATTGCTAAATGTTTCAGGGCTAAGGAAGGGGGAGGGATGTAGAGACAGAATTTAGCACTCAAAACTTATAAACTGAAAACAAAATCAATGAAAGGTTAAGATTGAATTTTAATATAGTTAGGTAAACTTAAAAAAAATAGTCTATCAATCTAATTTTTTACTTGTCTACTCCAAAACCTTTGGTGACTCTCGGTTGCTTACAAACTAATTTGACAAAAGATTGACCTTAAATTCCCTTATTTTATGCTACCCCCTCTTCCATATCTGAGTCATGTTCATAGTATTCCTGGAGTAGAATTCTCTGTCATCTCTAATTACTGAAATTTGGGCTTCTTTTCCTTTAAGGCAAATCTAGAGTGCCACGTTGTCCATGATAAATTTTTCCCAAATCTACATCCCATGTCCTACATCCATAACCACCACACATGCCTCAGCTGAATCTTGACTCGGGCCCCTCTTTTTCTTTAATTTGACCTTTAACGTACTAAGTAATTTTAATTCAATTATCATAATTCCTGTGATGTTTCATTCTCCCACTAGACCCCTACAGAGTGTAGGGCTATTTACTCATTTTCCCCTTCTTTATAACCCCCAAGAATGGTAATAACTAACAAGATGTTTGTAAACTGCTTTGTAAAACTTTAGGTACTAAATAAATGCTAGCTACTATCATAGTGACTTGTACAT
The DNA here is from genome assembly GCA_028658325.1 of Potorous gilbertii. NCBI lineage: Eukaryota > Metazoa > Chordata > Mammalia > Diprotodontia > Potoroidae > Potorous > Potorous gilbertii. The sequence continues at coordinate 11,390 of JAQQSK010000650.1, forward strand.
AGAATATACTTAATGATTGTTAATTATATTTGATCACTAGTCTCTTTACCCAGAGAAATAAAAAGAACTGAAATATAGGATCAGGTGAAAAACACTGATGATGCAAATACAAGTATGCAAAAGTGTCCCTACAATTCAACCAGAGGTTATCAAGATAGTTAGAGGCTGACGAAGCATCACTGGAAGCCCTAATGTCTGCTGTCAGACAACCTATCTAACAACGCAGGTGGATTCATTTGTAAATGGAAACTGAAATGAAAATAACAGCAACAGTCAGAGCAGTAGCAATATCTACTGTGACTTCCTTTCTCACAGAATCTTCCCATTATCCACTAACACAGTTCTTCTTATTCTAGCCATATGAGAAACGTCATTGGCACAGTCACCTTCACACTAGTATTCCAATTAGAACGTTGGGCCTAATTTCATTTACAAGCTTCTCTCTACTTAGTACTTCACCTAATGTATGGATGGCAAAAAAAAGTAAATAAATAAATTAATTAAATAACCTCTCTTACCTCTCTTTCCCTTTGTTCCCATGATGCTGTTACCATCTGCTTAGTGCCTTACCTTGTAATTATGTGGCCATTACATCTGGCACTTTGCCTGGTCAAAGGGATAGTAAGAAATGATGACTCAGTATATCCTGAAGAATGAGTTACTCGGAAAGAAAATTCTCATCGGATGGTATTGTAAAATATATTGTTCATTTAAAAGAGCACATTAACTCACTTTCCAAATGAAAACCACCTAGATGGTGATATCGAAAAATAGAGCAATAGTTAGAAACAACATTAATTTCAAAGTACTAAATTTAAGGAGAAAATAGATGGCAAATGGCTTCAAGATGGAGATAGGTGAGATTGTATTTAGAATAAAACAAAACCTTTTTTAAAAGCAAATGTGGACTGATTTTAAGAAAGGTGACTCAATGCTAACATTTTTAAAAGAAGATAGAAGTAATGGATTATGTAACTGCATCCTCTCTAGCAGTTAGGTAGAGCTCTGATAGGGTACAGCAGACCAAGATTAACGGGAGCTGTTTGTAGGTAGCACTGACAGCAACCTTGTTTAATCTCTTTTCTTGTGGATCTTAGGAAGGAGAATCTTGTTAGCATCAGTGGTAAAGGATATGTGGAAAGAGAATTTTCTGATGTCATTAAGGGATGTGGGTGTTTTCAACAAACATTCTCCATCACCTCTCTCGTCCCTGCCCACCTTGCCCTCTAGACCACAATGCCTCTGGGAGGGCAAAATTATTAGAATAATTACATAGTTTACATTTTTTCTTCCTATTCGAAAAATCATTGTGTCTTCTTTAAAGAGACTCCTTGGCTTAAATAATAGTGGTGCCTCTTTATTTTTTCTTTCTTTCTCTCTGTCTTCCTTTCCTTCTTTCTTTCTTTCTTTCTTTTTACAGAATTTTATAGTTTCTACAGTAAGGTTTGAGGCAGAATTTGAACTCAGGTCCTCTTCCCTGGGGGTGATGCTTTAACCACTGTGCCACCTAGCTGCCCTTCAATTTAATTTTTTCCCAATTTATCAATTTCATACCCAAGATACAGAATCCTAGTTGGAATCCTGGGCCTAGAACTAATCTCACCAAATTCATTCATGCTTCTATGTTTCCATTTTGTCACCAGCCTAATCATACCTCAGTCTCTACTGAAATCACTCTTGACAAGTTCACTGATAGCTTTTCACAGCCCTCGTTCACTTTGGTCTTGCAAGAACTTTTGACCATTATATCTTTCTTGGTTAGTTAGACACAATTAAAATAGTGAACCTGAAGTCAGCAGTGAAGGGCTATTCATAGGATAATAGACTTAGATCCAAGGGAGATTTGGGGCTATGTAGTCTGTTTCCCATCTTATAGATTTGGAAAATGAGGTCTAAAAAAGGTAAGTGACTTGCCTAAGACTAAAAACAAAACACGAGGGGAGGCAAAGTCAATTTGGCAGAGTAGAAAGATGAATATGCTCTAGCTCTTCAGCTACAGCCCACAAAATACATATAAAAATGACTCTAAACAAATTCTAGATCAGCAGAAGCCACAAAATGACAGAGTGAAAGAGATTTCCAGTCCAAGGTAGCCTGGAAGGCTGACAGGAAAGGTTTATCCCTTAGGACACAGAGCAGAGTGCAACCCACGGAGCCCAGCCCAGCCCTGACCACTTGACACCATCGGGAACAAGACCAGAACAAGCCTCAGGAGTAGAATCCCCAGGAACAGCTATGGTGCTCAGATCCCTCAACCCACAAATGCCAAAGAAAGCTTCCAAGGTCAGTGAAAAAGCTTTTTCATCTGGATGAGAAGGGAACACAGTCTGGCCCCACCAGCAACAGCTACTGAAGTGTCCATTTTTGAAGCCCTTGGCCTAAATCCCCTGGGGAAATTGAGTAGCTGGTCTGAATCTCAGCCCTGAACCTGACCCTGGGGTGAGGAGGAAGAGCTCTGGCTTAGTGGAGCTGGAAGCAGCTGTGGAGAGGGAATTTTACTACTCACAGATTCTGGGCAGAAAAGATTTTGGTTTCTTCCAGACCACTGTGCAGGCGAGGAGAGGAGTAAACGCCTCTCCCTTGATTGTGCCACCTTGGAAGAACTGAGAATTTTCAGGTCCCTAGAGTATACCCTCCTCTTGACAAAGGACTCACAATTCAAGTAAATGACATGATAAAAATGCCCAAAAAAGAGAAAAAGAATGGGACAATAGAAGTTTTCTTTTCTGGTGAGCAGGTATTTTCTTCCATCCTTTTGGATGAGGAAGAACGATGCGGGCCATCAGAGGAAGACCTAGGGATAAGGGCTTCTGCATCCAAAACCTCCAAAGTGGATGTGCAATGGCCTTAGGCCATGAAAGAGCTCAAACAGGATTTCTAAAATCAAGCAAGAGAGGTGGAGGAAAAATTGAGAAGAGAGATGAGAGTAATGCAAGAAAATCATGAAAATCAAGTCAACAATTTGCTAAAGGGGATCTAAAAATGCTGAAGAAAATAACACCTTTTAAAAATAGGCTAACTCAGGGGGCGGAGCTAAGATGGCGGAGTGAGAGCAACGACTCACCTAAGCTCTCGGACAAACTCCTCCAGGTACCTCCGAAAGGAGAATCTGACCAAAGTTTGGAGGTGCGGAATCCAGTGGGAGACAGAAGGTGATAGTTTTGGAGCTCACATTAGACTGGAGGATCCACGGGAAAGGTCTGTTCTGCGGGGGTGAGCCCACAGCACACAGCACAGCGTGGCCAGTGCAGTGGAGCAGAAGGGACCCGAGAAACCTGAGCTGCGGGCAGAACCAGAAGAGTGGCACCGAGGGTGGGAGACAAGCCGAACCTAGTCAGTGAGAGCCTCGGAGAGCCAGATATCAGCGCAGCAACTCCTGAGACCTTCAGTCCAGGGATCAAACCTCGGTAAGTCACCTACTTGAACTTCTGGGAGCCAGGATGGCGGAGTGATCAGTAAATGCTCTATCCTCCCCCCTTGATGACTGTGAAAGAACCATAAAATATTTCCTCAGAAAAATCCGAGATCAGCACAAACAGCAGAAGGAGGCCAATAGTCTCATAACACCTGAGACGAGGAAAATAGCTAAGGGGGATTCCTCCTACGGTGGCAGAGGCAAACCAGAAGGACAGAGGACCAAGGGCAGGGAAAACTTGCACTAGGACCCAGGCAAGCCTCAGCACCAGGAGAGGAGCCCCAGGAGCGGTGGGAACAGGCATTAGCATCTAGGCGTGCCTCAGCTGTCCAGGGGAATCAGAAAAACAATAAGGCAGCTGGGATTACTAGCCCCTGAGGTTGTCTTTGCCTCAGGTCAGCTGAGAAGATATCTCCTGTCACTAGACCACTCCACCCCGGTACTTAACAACCTAAACCTAAGGCTGATTGGGGAAACACCAAACAAAAACCTGCTTTTAGCTTTTTCACACATCAGCTCAGCAAAAAGTTCTCTACCTTTGGATTGAAAGAACCAGAAGCCACAACACTCAATCAACATCATGAAGAAAAAGCAGAGGGCTGAAAGAACCATAGAATCTTTCTATGGGGATAAAGACCAAAACACAAACACCAAAGAGGTCAGAGCTGAGACTGTACTGCCATCTGAATCTTCAGAAGGG
>JAQQSK010000651.1:0-15487 GCA_028658325.1 Potorous gilbertii
GTTCTTCCCAGCTAGTGCTTGAGGGCTGAGATTCAAATGTTGCTTCCCAGCCTCAGGGCTTTCAGCAGGGCAGGGTTACTATTCAGTGTGAGATTAAGTTCAGGTGCTCAGGTAGGGGCAGGGCCACTACATGGGGCTCAGTTCCCTCAGGAGTTTTATGCAGAGACCTTTAACAATGGATCTGAGCTCCTGCCTGCTTTGGGAGCTCCTGTCCACTGCTGCCTCCACTGCTGCCTCCTGAGGGGGCCTGAGTTATGGAGACACCCCTCTCCCCTCTCAGCAAGCAGAAAAGATCCTCTCACTGACCTTTGGCACCTGTGGGTGGAGGGACCTGTGCAGCTGCTGGAGATTCTGTCCCTGAAGTCTGCTTGGGTCTGCTCCCCTTGGTGCCACGGCCAAGGCAGGGTTGGGCTCTGCTCTGGATCCAGTGCATGACAGACATTTGGTGTTGGCTTTTCAGGTCTCTCTGGAACAGATATCTCCTCCACTCCATTGTTCTGTGGCTTGTGCTGCTCCAGAATTTATTGGGAGTTCTTCTTTTCAATATTTTATGAGCATTTTATGGGCTGTGTGTTAGGATCTAGCATATGTGTATCTTTCTACTCCACCATCTTGGTTCCTTGAGAGGAATACATTGGAAGGAGAAAGGGAGAAATGGAATGGGGCAAATTATCTCTCATAAAAGATACAAGAAAAAGCTTTTTCAATGGAGGAGAAAAGGGAGGAAGTGAGAGGAAAAATGTGAAGCTTACTTTCTTCACCTTTGGCTTAAGGAGGGAATAAAATGCTCACTAATTTCGCATGAAAATCTATCCTACACTACAGGAAATCAGGGAAGAAGGAGACAACTGGGATGGGTGGATGATAGAAGGGAAGGCAAATGGAAGGAGGGAGTAATTAGAAGCAAATAATTTTGTGGAGGGACCAGGTCAATAGAGAATATAGAATAGATGGGGGGGCAGGAGAGGATGGAGGGAAATATAGTTAGTTTTACACAACATGACTATGATGGAAATCTTTGGCAAAACTACACATATACAGCCTATATTGAATTACTAGCCTTCTCAGTGGGGATGGGTGGGGAAGGAAGAAAGGAGACAATTTGGAACTCAATATTTTAGGAGCAATTGAATTGTTTTTACATGTAACTGGGAAATAAGAAATACAATTAATGGGGTACAAAAATCTATCTTGCTCTACCAGAAAAGGGAGAAAATGGGGATAATGGAAGGGAGAGGTGTGATAGAAGGGAGGGTAGATTGGAGGAAGGTGTAATCAGAATGCACTGTGTTCTGGGATGGAAAGAGGAGAGAGATGGAGAGAAAATTTGAAACTCAAAATCTTGTGGAAATGAATGTTGAAAACAAAAATAAATAACTGGAAAGATTCCAAAATAAGAAAAAATAAAGGGGGATGGTTTTAAAGTCAAGAAGACCTGAGTTTGAAATTCTACCTCAGACACAGGCTATGTGACTCTCAGCAAATCACTGCATCTCCCTCAGGTTCAATTTCCTCATTTGTAAAAGGACCCCAATATCACCTGCTTCTCAGGGCTACTTACACTGTAAGGATCAAAGAAGGTCAGGTATATAAAATGCTTTAAAATCTTGAACCACTATGTACATTTTAGTTATTGTTGTTTTTGTCATAACATAGTATGGGATATTAGATAGATTTATAAATAACCATTAAAGAAACTTATTGTACAATTATATGCTCAGTGGATGTTAGGGTAATGTGAGAATTTTGGGGAATGGTCATTCCTGGCTGTGTAGATCAGTAGGATCAATATGAAGGAGGTACCACCTAAGTTTGACCTTGGAGAAGGAGAAAGGTATTAGCAAGTGAAGACAGGAAAGGGGGTTGATTGATTCCCTGAAAGGAAATGACCTAAATACATTCATGTAAGTGGGAGATGGCAGGATGAGAAAGGAAAATTATGAATATCACCTCCCTGAACTCCAAACTTTCTATTTCCTTTTTTGTGTTACCTCTTGCCTAGAATATAAGCTTCTTGAAGGTAGGGGCTGTTTCTTTTTATTAATTCTATTCCTGGTATTTAGCATAGTACCTTGCATATAGTAGGTCATTAATAATGTTTGTCATGTTAGATTTCATTACAGTTTTCAGTAGTGGTGCACAAAATGGTGCATAATGGTACATAAAAGAGAGTAAACTGAGATCACTCTGAAAAGGGATGCTGGAGACAGAAAGCAAAGGACCTAGGCTAGTAGGATAACATGTTTATGTTATATCTTACAGTCAGTGGGGAGTCACTGAAAGCTTTTGAGCAGTGGAGTGGCATAGTGTTGCAGGTACTTAACAAATACTTGTCATTGAGACAATAGAAACAATGAAGAAAGGGAGAGCAATTAGGAGGCCATGAGAAAAGTACAGGGAAGAGTTAATAAGGTTCTGTCCTAGAAAGGTAGAATTGGGAGTGGATAGAAGAAAGCAGATATGAGAGATAGTGATGTGATATACACGACAGAAACTGGCAAATGATTAAATATGGAATGGAAGGAACAGGGAAGAATCAAAGATGAACCTGAGGTTTTGAGCCTGTGTAACTGGGTGAGGGTGGGTGATGTCATCAACAGAAATGGGAAATTAGCAGGGGGTGGTGGTGATAGTAGATTTTAGAGGCAGATAGTCCTCACTTTCATGATGGGCTTGAGTTCCAAGGGACACTGGGAAAGATATACAATATGCAATTAATTAGACATGCAGGACTGAGGGTCAGCTAGATTTTGCAAATAGAGTATCTATTTGGAATGGATTAGACTTGGAGCCAAAATAACTAGGTTCAAATCCCTCCTATTCAAAATGAATGAAATCTACAGAACCAAATCTACCAACAGGTCTTATTCTGCCTCCTCCAAACTTTAGTAGAAGTAATCAGGAGAAAGAAAGTGAATGAGACATCTCTGTGTCCTGGATTTCAGCATGGAGCTAGATGGGCAGTAAAGGCTGTGTTAAGTCACAGATGAGATCATACGAAGATCAAATGCTTTTTCCGATTTATCACCTATATTCAGGTTGAGATTATCATTTGCTTGCTTTATTTATTGATAGAAGGAAAAAATCCTGAATAGAACTATCTAAATGTGAGATGGATTAGATTTGGGAGTCCAGAAGAAGCAGGTTCAGAAGTGTCAGAAAAATCTGTGATGCCACTTTTTTTAAACTATTGACAAGTTCTAAACTCTTTTAACCTCATGCAACTCTCTAATATGATAAGTCATAATTGAGATGCTGTCAAGCAACCAATTACTCAATCAAAAAGTATGAATTAAGTTGGGTATATAAGGCACTGTGCTAAGTGCTGAGGATACAAAGGCAAAAACAGCCCCTGTCCAGGAATTTACAATCTAATGAGGGAGAGACCATGAAAATAAATAGGTGCATGCATGATACATATAGAGTAGTGTAACACCAAAGACTGGCATGCACAGGCGGGCCTGTTGTAGAGGTTCTTTGATCTGCATTTCTAAAAGGAAAGGCAACTTTTGAGGGGTCACCAATCACTTTAATCAAGCACATATATCATTCACTTAGTTCAGGATGAAAAAGTCAGCACACTGACCTTCAAAGAGATCAACAGATAAGGCTTTCAAATATCTGACCGTAAGCAATACATACATCGCAGATCAACACTGACCATTATATACATAGCAACATCTAAGTTTTTAAAGCTGGGGAGCTCCTTAGCAACTCTGACCAAGCAAATTCTTCCAATGAGTAAGCCCTGAAGTAAAATCTCAACTCAGAGTATTTATACACTTTTCAGAGCCAGAGGGCATCACAAATCTTGATAACCAGTGCCTCATTAGAAATTAAGAAAATATATAGGCCTCCCCTAATCAAGCTTCCCTTAATGGGCAGCTCCATCTATGGGTGGGGTAGATCTTTAACTCTGATTAGTATTCCAAGTAGTTGAAAGATAACCTTCTAGGGGAAGGCACCAGCAACTTGGAGGAAAAGGATATAGTCTTTCAGAAGGTAGCATTTAAGCTGAGCTTTGGAGGAAGCGAGAAAGCAATAGCCATACCAGTGAAATCACAAGTCCTTGATTTATTTAGAAGGAACTAGTGGTATTTAAAGGTTCCATAACTGTAATGCTCTTCCTCCTCTGCTCTGACTACTGATCTTCCTGTGTTCCTGTAAGTCCCACCTAAAATCCCACCTTCTACAAGAAGTGTTCCCCAGCCTCTCTTAGTTGCAGTGTCTTGATCTGTTAATTATTTCCTATTGATCCTGTATATAGCTAGCTTTGTGTATATTTGCATGTTGTTTCTCCTATAAGAATGTAAGTTCCTTGAGGTCAGGCAGTTTCTTTTGCCTCTTTTTTGTATCCCCAATGCTCAGCACAGTTCTTGGCTCAGGGTAGACACTTAATAAATATTTATTGATTGATGGATTGAAAACAGGGTCACCGAGTTGACTAGCGTCTGGATCTTTCTTCCTAAGTCAATGTTCTTTCTGTAATACTCTACTACCATTTCATGATTTCTAGCATCAGTGAATCTCACTGAGAAGTAACATGCCAGCTGGGAATAAAAAATTCCTGCTCTACCGTAGAACAAGAGGAGGCCATTTGTCACATTACATTTTTCTGACCAATGACTCAATGTTATACCAAGAAACAAAGGAGAAAACATTTAAATTCAGCTATTAATTCACAGAATCTCCTAGTTGTTAGGGTTCTTGGGGGAGTCTAGTCAAACATGAGCAAGAATCCTCTCTATAATGTGCTCAAAAAGTAGTCATCTGATCTTTGCTTGAAATGAGAATGGATCTCTTTTAACGGAACCTGTTTTATTATGTTTTAAGTCTATTTGGAAGTTTTGTTATATCAGTCTTCATCTGCCTTGTTGAAATTTAGGGTTAGAGATGAAAGGGTCTGCAAGGGTCCTCAGAGGTAGCCTAGTAATAGAATCTTAGATGTAGATCTGAAAAGACCTTATTGAATTCAACTCTTTTGCCCTACAGATGAGGAAACTTAAACCCACATCGCTTAAGGGATTGACCCAAGATCACATGGGTAGCAAGTAACAGAAGTGGAGTTTAAACCCACGCACTGTGACTTTAGATCAAATGAGACAAGCTATGTAAAGGGCTTTGCAAATTTTAAAGTGACATAAAAATTCTGTAATTAAAATGATGATGACGATGATAAGAATTATTGTTATGAGTCAGTTCTCTTTCCACTGAGCCTTGGTGCCTTCTATTCAGTGTAAATAATCTACATATTTTCATACTCTGGGCGGATGGACCTCCACTGCTATACCTTAGAGCAGTGGATAGCAAGCCTAAGAGCTCCTCTAGCCAAACAAAATGGCTGCCTGAGCCTTTATTGGCTTCTGATGCTGAGCAGTTCTAGTGGTGTCTTTTCTAAAAATAATTCTGCTATTGCTCTTTTCTAAAAAGATAAACTGCAATTCTAAAGAGCAAAAGGAAGCGAGAAACTGCTCCCTTTTTAAAACCTGCCCCTAGGCCTGATTCCAAAATTACAAGATGGCTGGGGCTGTCACTTTTTTCCAATACCAGAAAATTTGGGGCCCATTACCGGAAGAGAGGGAACTCATGGTCAAACATCACACAGTAAAAGCTCATCAGTGACAGAAAGGGAAAGTCAATTAGCTGTCCTCTTCTGATCTTCATGGCTTCTGTTCCAAACGCAGACTTTGAAGGGATAAAATGAGGAACAATCTGGATGAGTATTTACCCAGATTCTCCTCTGGAGTGAATCACTTCCTCTGCTCTTAAAAAAGCTCTTTTCTTATTTCCCCTCATCTCCTTGAAGCAAAACAAATCCAAGTGAAATTCCACTCAGCCACTGTGATATACGTTGGCATGTCCCAGGAGAGGGTCCCTGAACCTCCACTACCCCCAAAATTCTTGGTGCAGTTTTAAGTGCACCAAGACTTTTTGGAACACTGTATATTTACCACAGCCCACATGCTGACATTTTGGGAAGGAATTTCCTTTTCAGCAAGATCTCATGATCTGGAAGATGGTGGCCAATAGGGTATTGTGACGAGCTGAATCTCATCTAATTAAATGGTTGTGATTTTCCTTCAGAGACAAAATGACAAAAAGATAGAGACAGAGGCAGAGAGAAGGATACACAGAGTCAGAGAGAGGGACAGCAAGACAAAGAGAGACAGAAATGTAGAGACAGAGAGACAGAAGTCCACGTTAATGAGAACTTAGAGAAAATACAAGTCTATCAAAAACACTTTTATGAATCTAACATACAAACTTTTTTGTTTCATTTTTAAATAATAACCCTAATAAACTGAACAGACAAGCTTTTGTTCTTGTACGAGTCTTGTGATTTTGATTGACAAAGGAGACTGCCAGTAAGGAAACTCCCTTTTCCATTCTGGTCAGCAAATAACAGACAACTTAAGGCTATTTGTTCTGTGAGAGAGTTGCTTGGGGTACTGTGGAGTTAAGGGACTTATATAGGTTGACACATCCAGTATGTCTCAGAATCAAAAGAGAACTCAAGTCTTTTTGACTTCAAGGTTGGCTCTCTTGCTCCTATATTATGCTACCTCTCTTGACATGCAAAGCTTTCCTGGAAAGAACATGAAATTTAGTTGCAAATTGGTAAATCTCCCAAGATTCTGTTTCCTACATGGTCTGCCAATTCTAAATCCCAAAGATAATTATGTAAAGAAGGGGGCCATAGAAAAGAGAGGAATGACTATGGAGCCATGTCATTGGCATGGCATGGAGGGAGAGCATAGCAAGATGGGCCCTGCCGTAATAGAGTGCCTGAGAAAATCACTGTGTCCTGGTAACTTTACTGCCTACTACATATATCAGTATGAATCCAAATACTGATCTCATAGAAAATGTTATTCCTTTTTAGAAAAGTTAGAATTATTTTTAGAATCCTATTCTTCATTATAATTAAAAGAATGTGGCAACATGTATAGAGTGCTGGGATCTGGTTCAGGCTGACTTGGGTGTGTATCCCACTTCAGATATTTACTATCTGTGTGGCTCTGAAAAGAGACTCAATCTCCTCCTTTGTAAGATGGGGGCGGGGGGGGGAGGAACCACAATAATAGTTGCTGTGGCATGAGGTTGTTTTCAGGATCAAGTGAGACAATGTATGCACACTATTTGGCAAGACCATAGAGTGCTGTACTGGGTGTTCCAAAATTCTTAGTGTGGTTTTAAACTAACAGCTTAACATTGTTAGCATTAGGTACTAAGACATATTGAATGCCCCATGCAGTCAGCTAATGCTATTAGAATAGCTGGGGGAATATCACCAGTAATCTTGACCTATGTCTTACCACTGGACTCTGATGACTCTGGAGGAAAGAGTGAGGCTGACGATTTGCATAGCCTTGCCTCACTTAAATCCAAATCACTTGCAAGTCAAGACATCACCCACCTTATTTCACTGGTTCTCTTCCAAAGATGTACAGTGATATGTAGGTAGTAGTAGCTGACCCCTGGTGACCCAACAGGTCAGTTCCAGTTGGGAAATGCTGCTATTTCCTCCTCCTCCTCCTCTTCTCCTTCTGCCCATGTGGGGACCTGTTACATGTTACGTGTGGGTGCTCTGTCCAAAGTAATATATTATATATAATAGATATATAATATTTTTGCAAAGTTTCTTGAGGTTTGTGGGCTAGATATTTTCCCCCTATTTATTTATTCTCTTATTTTAAAAACATAAACTGGGACAATTAAGTCTTTTGTTCCATTTATAATTTTTTGAAATATAGCTCTGAAAAACCAGGCTAAGTTAAAGCCCATTGTGATTCAAATAGAGCTATTTGACTATGCCTTAAAACCCAGATCACTTTGGCTTTCAGTGATGGACAATCATTGGGCCCAGCCTAAGTCTCACTTGTTGAGATTTTGATGGCTCAGAGTGAGTGTAACAGCAGTTGTTTTTGTTTTGGCTGGAAACTAAGAGTTGTCCCCCACCCTCTACTGATTCTTTTATGAAGGCAAAATAGACGACCTTTTACCTCCATTCTTATCTGGCCTTTAACTGTTTAATGTGTGTTGCCTCCGACAAATTGAGACATGGGAAAGACCTTAACTTAAAAAAGCCAAGATCTCCAAATACATCCAGGGCTAAAGCCAATCATCTTGACATATGTCTTACCACTGGACTCCAGTGACTTTGGAGGAAAGAGTGAGGTTGATGACTTTGAATGGCCTTGACTCACTTAAATCCAATTCACTTGTAAGTCAAGACATCACTCTCCTGATGTCATTAGCCCTCTTGGAGAAGGATAAACAGCAAAAAAATAAAATAAAATAAAATAAAAATTAGAACATCTGGGTACCTTTCCTAGCACTCATCAATTATTCCTGTACTCATTACTCACACATATATTCACTTCAGTGTTTATAAAATGCTTTAAATACTTAATTTAGTTTTACATTTGTAACAACCCCATGGAAGAAAGTGTTAATGCTATTATCTCCATTTTATAGATGAGAAAGCTGAGGTTGAGAAGGGATCATAAAATTAGTCAACATCTGTTAGGACTAGAATCCAGGCCCTCTTGATTCCAAGTTTAATCTTTAATCCTTGAAATTGCAACACTTAATTATTCTGAGGAATAGGATTTTAAAATAGTAACTCCACAGCGTTATGGGCAGACAATGTATTTTCCATAATTCTAGCTAGCAATTTGTTGTTACTGAGGCGTGATCAGTGGAACCATGAGTCTGCCACTGGTGACAGTTTAAGTTAAGTTACTTGATCCCTTTTCACCCCAGTTCTCTGAGATCAGGGGATCTACCTAGCTGGTCTCTTCAGCTGCCTTCCATTTCTTAGTTCCTAAGATTCCTAAGGATTCTTTGAGCACCATATTGATTGGAAAGGCCAGTGCAGCTGTTATTCATATTATCTTGCCAATCCATTTATAATGTTTATTTAATGTTTGCTAGTGCTGTGTTCTAGCTATCACATCATCAATCTTCCTGTTGGCTAAAGTAGCTTATTTGGCCTTTTGGTCTGCATAGACCATCTCCTGAGAAGTTGGCAAAGGTGGGGAACCATTAGAAATGATCTTTAGTGACTTCAAAGCACTGCTCAGCCTTAATCTCCTTAATATGCTTTGAAAATTTTGTATACAGCATGTCTCCTATGACGCTCCTTTTCTAAGATTACTTTGATTTATTACATGGCCATTTGCTCGTCTTCCCTAATCCTCAGCTCAAACATTTTTGAAGAAGAGAAGTCTAAAACTCAGTGTATTGTTCCAGGCAAGGACTTAGGGATGGCTTATGTAACATCATTTTATTACCTAGTCTATTCTAGGAGGGTTTGCATTTTATCTCCTATAGCCCTGGTATGACACTTTTTATATTGATGTTTGGCCAATAGTATATACTGAAATGAGGTCATAACTGATCTCTTTCTCTTATAAATGATAAACAACAACATAGAAAATGGAGGCAAAATAGCACAGGTTTGTTGGTCATGTTTGGACCCACCTTTGTCTCTCCTTCCCCATGTTGAATCATACTATGGGGTCTGGGAGTGGTACAGGGCAGTTTGATCGTTTTTTCCTCTGCCATGATTTTCTCCCTTTTCCTCCAGGAAAGATTTTTAGAAATGCCATTTGTCAGGGATTTGTAGAGAAATTCTTGCTCAAGAAGAAGGGAAGGGAATAGGCATTTATACGGTACTGATTGTGTTCTAAGCACTTTACTAATCACTTTATGATGAATATGACCTTATTTTATTTATTCTTGATATGAGTTGGACTTTGAGGCTTCTATGTGAGTAGTGGGTAGAAGACCAAGCTTGAAGTCAGAAAGACTCATCCTCCTGAATTCGAATCTGGTCTTAGGTACTTATTAGCTGTGTTGACCCTGGGCAAATAACTTTTTGCCTCAGCTTTTCATCTATAAAATGAGCTAGAGAAGGAAATGGCAAACCATTCCAATTTCTTTGCTAAGAAAATTCTAAATGACGTCACAAAAAGTCGGACATAACTGAAAAGACTGAACAACATGGATTGGACTTAGTGGTTGTTCTAAGGTCCTTTTCAAAGCTGGGGTTCTGTGAGATGATCCTGGCTACTGGATCTCATGTATTTTAAGTGATCATATCAGAAAAGAAGCAATAAATCACTCAAGTGACTTTGGGTAGAATTTACAATTTATAGTTTGCAGAATAAGGGATGTGATAGACAGTTAGATGGCATAGTGGGTAGAGCTCTGGGTTTGGAATCAGAAAGACCTGAATGGAAATCATGGCTCACACACTTACAAGCATGACCCTGGGCAATCCTTTACTCTTTCCCAGTTTTATTTCTCCCCTCTATGAAGTAGAGCAGTTGGATTTAATGGACTTTAAGGCCTCTATTGACTCAAATCTATAATCCCAAGATTTTATAGCCTCATTGTGCTGTACCATGGCAAGACCAAAGCTGAAGTATTGTCTTCAGTTTTTCGCACCATGCTTTAGGGAAAATATTCACAAGGAATGAATGAACACCAAAGCACTTATTAAGACTTTGCTGTGGATCATGGACAATGCTAAGTTCTGGGGATACAAATAAAAATAAACAAATCTGATCTCAAGAAGCTTACATTCTAGTAAAGGGAAATAAGTTACATGAGGGAGTCATGACCTAGGAAAGGAATTTTGGTACAGTGAAACATATTCTGTGTGTCTCCAGAGGGAAGAATCATGATAAAGAGGTGGTAGTCACAAGGCGGTAGATTTTGGTAGAGTGGTATAAAGCATAGAGGACTAGTCTTTGAGTTAGAAAGACCTGAGTTCAAATCTTGCCACTGATGTTTGACTTATGTGTAGAGGGCTAAGAGGAGTGTGAATCCCGTGATCAAGGCCATAGTTGAGGCAAAGCCTGTTACCATGGGACTTGTGCTTACACAAACCCTGGCAAAAACTCTCCATGATGCTGGAACCTGATGTTCCTGCAGATACGGATGTTCTTTGCAGAAAGTTGCATTTGGGTCTGGGAACTCAGGAACTAGCTTCGGGAGCAGGATAAGCTTTGTTACTTGGTACAAGGACATGGGTGAGTCATGGGATGGTGAAGCAATGTCATGAGATGTGATATAATGGGATGAGTTCAGCTTGCACATGATTGTTGTTTCAGCCCTTAAATACCCTGACCCTCAGTTGAATAAACGGATTGCTCTTTTGCTTTCCCACCTGCCCTGGATCTTTCTTCTCTCTGCTCACCAAAGCATTCCGCTGACCCATACATATGTGGCCCATGGCACATATGTTTGTTACTTAATTTCAGTTCCCCTGGTAACTCTCCAAGACAAAGACTAAATTTCAGATGGAATGCTGATTTTCATTGGAGGAGTGAGTTACCATACTTGGGAGTTCCTAAACCAGCCCAATTTTATATCTAAACTTTCTCCTCTCTCCCCCTGTAAAAAGAAATTCTATTGGTTTGAGCTGTTCAACAATATTATATTTTACCTGGTAAGGTTCTTTGTCAGACAATATGTTGAAATGGAAGCTGCATGACCATGTGTTGGTGGTGCCATAGGAAGGATTTTTCATTCCATGGAGCAGTAGATGAATAGGCAGACAGACAGATAGATAGATAGGAAGGAAAGAAGGCAGGAAGGAAAACATAGACGATAGATAGGAAAAAAGGAAGGAAAGAAGGAAGGAAAAGAAAGATGCTAGATAGATACATAGAAAGGAAAGAAAGAAGGAAGGAAAGGAGGAAGGAAGGAAAAGAAGTATAGATAGGTAGACAGATAGAGAGAAAAAGGAGGAGCATATATTAAATGCTTGACATATGTCAGTCCCTCTGCTTTGATCTGGGCATATAAATACAAGCAAGAAATATAGTCCCTTCCCTCAAGGAGCTTACATTCTAATGGGGCAAGGCAGTGTACAAATGGGACCCAGAAAGTGGGAGTTTGTGCAAGTGGAAAAATAGTGTGAAAATACCTAGAAAGTGGCAGTGGAGGCATGGTTTGTGGTAAGATTAGATGAAAGCTCACTTATCTGAGTTGAGGGACCTACAGAGAGAGGCCAAGATTGGAGGTGGGGATGAGGATGATTGCCATAGTTGAGAAATAGCCAGGAAGTGGAAGGCTAAAGATTCTTGTATCTTTATATCCTTCAGAAGGCTCTTCCTGGACCACTGTTTCTGATTGAGGGGCCTAAAAGCCTTTCTGAGAGGACTCAGCAAAGTTCGAGAAATACCTGACTGGGCATGAATCCAGTGTGAGGAATTTAAATCTCAGATCCTAGCAATGTGTCATTCCTTCAGGCAGTGAAAACAAGATCCACACTTAACTGACAGTTTGGGATGACTCTGGATCCAAGCCAGAGGCACCTTCAGTGACTGGCAGACAGCTATTTGCACTGAAACACTACCATTGTCAAAAGCCTTCAGAACCCTGAGGCATTCTTGTGTAGGACTACATGTAAATCACATACAGAAATAGGACCGGACACAGAGTTATACACTGTTTTCAAGTCCTGTAGAAGACATTTTAAATCAGGTGTTGATCTGACGCATTACAAATTTGTGTAACCTAATCCCAACTGGTTAACTATAACAAACTAGTCATTCTATTCCTTCCTAATCAAATCACTATCCATTTCACCATGTATTCCAAAGTTTCTCATCTCTCCTTTAGCCTCACCTAGCCCTCTGCCTCCTACCCTCTCTGCCGAGGACCCTGACTCACATTTCACTTAAACAGTTGAGGCTTCTCCCCAAGAGTACCCACTGTTCGTGACTTCCTCATCTCCCAATCACTCCAACATCTCCCTCCCCTGTTATTTCCTTCACTGCTGTACCTGATGAAAGGGTGGGCCTTGTGCTTGACAAGGCCAGCCCTTATATCTGCATCCTGGAACCCAGACCTTCCCATTTCCCCCTCAAAGCTTACCCTCACTATGACCCTTACTATTTATCTTTAATCTCCCCCTATTTGCTTGCTTCTTCCCTTTTGCCTGTAAAGATACCAATGTCTCTCCAATCTTTAAGGACCTCATTTGATCTTACTATATTTCTCCTAGAGATCAGATTATATCTCTCCCTTGTTGACTAAAATCCTTGAGAAAGTCATTTATAATAGATACCTTTGCGTCTTCTATCTCTCACTTTTTAACCTTTTTCAATCTGGTTTCTGACCTCATAATTCAGCCTGGAAGCGCCATCTACAAAGTTACCAATAACATTTTAATTTCCTGATTCAATGGATTTTTCCCAGTTGTCATTCTTGATAGGAAATCATTTGGTGCTGTATAATATAAACTACTTGTGAGTATGATGTAGCTTAATTCTTTGTGCTTGAATCTCCAATACCTGGCATAGTGCCTGGCATATTCTAGGTGTTTAATATATATTTGTTTGATTAATTGATTAACCATCATCTCCTCAAGGATGCTCTCTCTTCTCTAGATTTTCATGATGCTACTGACTTCCTGATTCTCCTGTTAATCTGACTGCTCTTTCTCAATCTAGTTTTATATCTTTTCATCTCTGCCATACCCACTTAGATGTGAATATTCCCCAAGGTTTTGTCTTGAGTCCCTTTCTCTTTTTTATCTATTATTTAGTAATCTCTACCACTGCCATAGGTTCAATGATTATAATTATATACATGTGTATGTATACAGATACACACATAAACACACACACACATATATATGATTCTCAGCTATATATATCCAGTCCTAATCTCTTTTCTGAGCTCCAATATCCCATCACCAACTGCCTTTTTGTCTTAGATATAATATCCCAAAGTAGACATAGATCTTGAAGAGATAAAGCACCCTTTTTGCCCACAGGTATCTCAAACTCATCATGTCCAAAACAGAACTCATTATACCTCCCCCTGTACCTTTCTCTCCTCCCAACATTCCTATTCTTGACAAGGGTATCACCATTCCCTCAGGGTCACAACCTGGGCATCATCCTCAATTCCTGACTTGCAATCACCATATATTCAACTTCTTTTCAAATCTTGCCATCGGTATTTATCCAAAACCTCTTGAATACCTGTCATTCTTTCAAATGAATATAGACCAGTACAGGCCCTAAAAACTGCTTTGCCTAGACTATTATAATAGATGTCTAATTGATCTCTCTAACCCAAGTCTCTCAGGGCTCCAATTTATCCTCCCCTCATTTGCCAAATTGATTTTCCTAAAGCTCAGATATGAATATGTCCCTCTGCCAATAAATACAATGTTTTCATATTAACTCCAGCATCACATATAAAGGTGTCATGTAAAACTCTTTATAATCTGAATAATTCCTGATGAATAATTCCTACATAATCTGCATCCTTCCTATTTATCCAGTCTCTGTACATTTTTCACCCCTTCATGTACTGTGGTTTAGTAATGTTAGCCTAACTGTTCCTGGAATATGATCTTTGATATTCTGACTAATCCTCATTTCAAATCTTACCTTCTGTAGCAGGCCTTTCCCAGTCTCTGCAGCTGTTGGAATTTTCTCAGATTGCTTTCCATCTCACATCCTGTATGTGTATATATAGCTGTATCTATAATCTACATCTACCTCCATCTCTACCCACATCTACATTTATATCTAGATCTGTGCCTCTCTCTCTCTCTGTATATATATATATATATATATATATATATATATATATATATATATATATATATATATATATATACATGTCTCTCTCTGTCTCTGCCTCTTTCTGTCTCTCTCTCCCCCATTTTAAAAATATATCTTCTATTAAAATGTAACCTTCTCGAGGTCAGGGTCTGTTTTTGCCTCTCATTGAATCCCCAATGCTTACCACAGAGCCTAGAGCATAACACTTAAGAAATGCTGGTTGAAGGCATGTAATGCTTTGCTGGCATATTAGCCCAGTCATTCTGGAAAATTCTGTAAGTATGTCTGAAATTTAATAAACTGAACATACTCTTTTTTTAAAAATTATTATTATTTTTTTTAAAATTTAATTATTTAACTTTTAACATTCATTTTCACAAAATTTTGGGTTCCAAATTTTCTCTCATTTGTCCCCTCCCCCCACCCCAATACACTGAGCATTCTAATTTCCCCTATCACCAATCTTCCCTCTCTTCTATCATCTCTCCCTTTCCTTGCCTCCATCTTCTCTTTTGTTCTGTAGGACCAGATAACTTTCTATACCCCATTACCTGTATTTCTTATTTTCTAGTAGCAAGAATGGTAGTCGACAGTTGTTCCTAAAACTTTGAGTTCCAACTTCTCTTCCTCCCTCCCTCCCCACCCATCCCCTTTGGAAAGGCAAATAATTCAATATAGGCCGTATCTGTGTAGTTTTGCAAATGACTTCCATAATAGTTGTGTTGTGTAAGACTAACTATATTTCCCTCCATCCTATCCTGCCCCTCATTGCTTCTATTCTCTCTTTTGATCCTGTCCCTCCCCAAGAGTGTTGATTTCAAATTGCTCCCTCCTCCCATTACCCTCCTTTCCATCATCCCCCTCCACCCTGCTTATCTCTTTCTCCC
>JAQQSK010000652.1:0-15459 GCA_028658325.1 Potorous gilbertii
AAGTGTAATCCAGTCCCTTCTTTGATTCCCTTCTTATTCTGCAATGGAGCTTTAAGAAACCCCTTTTTGGTTGTCCTTAGTCTTCCTTGCTCCCCTCAGCTCCATTATGCACCTTAACATTCCAGACAATATTTTTACAGGACCATATTAATGCTCTCCTGGCTTTGATGTCTTCAAAAATCAAGTTTGTTTTTGAATGCATTCATACCTGTCTAACTCCCTTTAGAAAGAACTGATGGAATCTGAATGCAGATCAAAGCATACTGTTATTTTACTTTCTTTTCTTTTTTTCTTTGTAATTTCCTTCACAACATGACTGAGAGAGAAATACATTTTGCATATAACTTTTATCAAATTGTTTGCCTTCACAGTGGTGGGGGAGGGAAAGGAGGGTAGGAGAGAATCTGGAACTCAAAATTATGAAAAAAAAGGTTAAATATTGTTTATATATGTGTAATTGAGAAAAATAAAAGATTAAAATATTAAAAATATGCTAACATTCCAAATTGATAAATAGTCAAAGAATATGAACAGGTAATTTTCAGAGGAAGAAATTAAAGACATCTATAATCATATGAAAAAATGCTCTAAATCATTTTTGATTAGAGAGATGCAAATCAAAAGCACTCTGAGGTACCACATCATACCTATCACATTGGCAAACATGACAGAACAGGAAAATGATAAATGTTGGAGAGGATGTGAGAGAGTTGGAACACAAATTCATTGTTGGTGGACCTGTGAGCTCATCCAACCATTCTGGAGAGCAATTTGGAACTATGCCCAAAGGGCTACAAAAATGTACATACCCTTTGACCCAGCAATATTGTTACTAGGACTGTATCTCAAAGAGATCATAAAAATGGGAAACGGTCCCCCATGTACAAAAATATTTATAGCAGCACTCTTTGTAGTTGCCAAAAACTGGAAGTCAAGGGGATTCTCATCAATTGGGGAATGGCTGAATAAATTATGGTATATCAATGTAATGGAATACTATTGCATCATAAGAAATGATGAACAAGAAGACTTCAGAGAGGCGTAGAAGGACTTATGTGATCTAATGCTGAGTGAAAGGAGCAGAACCAGGAGAACTCTGTGCACAGCAATGACCACAGTGTGCAAGAGTTTTTTCTGGTAGACTTGGAACTTCGTAATAACACAAGAACTTAAAACAAAAAAATTCCCAATTGTCTTCTAAGGCAAAATGCCTTCCACACTCAGAGAAAGAACCATGGAATTCATTCGCAGAATGTAGCAGATCATGTTTGTGTGTGTGTGGTGTGTGTGTGTGCATGTGTGTGTATTATGTTTTGATTTTTTATATGATTTCTTCCATTTATTTTCGTTCATCTACATAGCATGACTATACTAAAAATGTATTCAATAGGAAAGTATACATAGATCCTACATAGAACTGTATGCTGTTTTGGAGAGGGAGTGGGGTTGAGGAGTAGGTGGAGGAGGGTAAAAATCTAAGTTTTATGGTAGTGACTGTAGAACATAAAAAAAATAATTAATTAATTTTAAAAAATTCCCAATGAAAGTGCAAATAAACTTTAAAAAACCCTCAAAAAAATATGCTGACAATACTAATAGTGTATTTTTTTGGTTTGGGCTCAGGTCTGCCAGAAACAACTTTCATTTAGCATTAATTTAAATCTAAGCTACTTCTACCTGGGAGAGAGAGTGATGCAAACTGGCAGGGTATTCAATGCCCTCTGACATGACTCTCTACCTAAGATGGTTTCATGATGAATCTCAAACAAAGGAAAGACATGTTACAATAGAATCTGGGTTAACATTCCAGAAATGAATAACCAGATCCGTATTTTTCCCTTTTTACTGGACCACTCTATTCAAAAAGATTTATAGCAAGAATCTAAATTGAATAGGGGATAGTTTGACTTCTTCCCTTTGAACAGAAGACGGATATTTGGAAATGTCTTCCATGGGATTATAGTGGGAAAGATGGAGAGATGTAAGATGGGACAATTCAGTGGAGTACTCTGGATGAATGACTCGAATCATTAATGTTTCAACCTCAGCCTGGAAGGAAAGTTCTAGAGGTGGCCCAGAGATCTGTGAGGGACCATATGCTCTCCAGTATTAGAAATTAAGAGTGATAAATGCTTATCAAATTTTCAGATGATGTGAAGATGAGGATAGCTCAACACACTGGATGGCAAACATCAGGGTTCAAAAAGATTTTGTCAGAACAGAACAGTAGGCTAAATTTATTAAGATGAATTTTATAGGGATAAATATAAAATCACTTGAGTTTTTTAAAAAACAATTTCACAAGTATGATGTGGGGGAGGTATGGCTTGATTAGCAGCTCATCTGTAAAAGAAGGGGATCTTAATAGACTGGAAGGTTTGTTTTATAGCCCCTCCCAGTTCTGACATCCTGGGTTCTAAGGGCCTTCCCAGCTGTGACATCCTATGTTGTTCTAAGGCCCTTTTCTGCTCTGATGCTCTATGCTCTAAGTATCCTTCCAGCTCTGAAAATACTTTGCTTTGAAGTCCTGTCTCTTTCAGGAAGCTTGTCCAGGTTATTTAACAAATACTCATCTTCTCACATTGCCCAGTGTGTCTGCTGCCACAACATAACTACAGATTCCAAACATGATCTGAACAGAGAACCCAAACCAGCAGGACTTACTCACCCGGCTTTTCCCGGCCTGTTCCCTTATTCTCAGCAAACTTCTTCACCAAGGTTTCCACACTGACATTCTCCACGTTCTGCTTGAACTCTTCATGAACCTAGTGAGGAGAAAAGAGGGGAAAGGCTGGGCTGCACCCATGGAGTCCAAGGGTGGCGGCCTTTCCAGATGGGGCATCATTCAGCCATGGCCCCTTTCCCCAGGCTGAAACCACCTTCTCTCCTCCTAACTGAGCCCCTCATCATTTACTTCTGCTTTTGAAGATTGCCTGTTCCCTAAGAGAGGCAGCCGGTTGGGCTTGGGTGCCCACCTGCTCCGCCCTCTAGGCCTTGGCCTCACCTGCCCAATCTGCACGTGTGTGTCTTCCACAGAATGAGCATATGCTCCCAGAATGCCCTTCATGTGTCGAAGGTGGGTCTCCTCAATGGCCTGGAAGCGCTGCACAGAAAAAAGGTCACTTTTTGCTTGGCCCAAACCATCCTACCCCTATTAGGAAACTGCCCCCCAGGCCCTAAAATGGAGCCAAAAATAGTTCCCTATGGACCACAAGGATCATACTCCTAATAACCAGCTCTCATGGTGTCTCTGGTCAACCTCGAATGCCTTCTGCAGCTCCTCAAAGCCCACAAGAAGAAGGCTTGGCATTCAAAGCCCCTCACAGGCTAGTCCCAAGCCCCCATTATAGCCCTGTCTCCCCATACTCCAACTCTATGCATTCTGTACTCTAGCCAAGCTACATGACTCAACATCCCCCACCTGCAATAACACACTTTCTAGGCAGCATGATTTTGTTCAAACCATTCCCTAGGCCTAGAAATGCCTTTATTCTCCATCTCTGCTCTGAATCCGAGTGGTCCTTCCAAGGCCAGCTTAGACTCTCTATCCTTTCAGAAGGCTCCCCAATCTCTCCTCATCCCCATGCCCTACAGCAGGTTCTCCCAAAGGGATCACAAGCTGCCAGGCTGGAAGGGGTTTTAGAGATGAGAATCAGAAGCCCTGTATCTGAATTTTGGCCCTGATCTCTATTAGCTGTGTAACCTTGGATAAGTCTCTTCATTTCTCTGGGCCTGTTTCCTCATCTGTAAAATGAGGGGGCTATAGTAGCTCATCCCTGCCAGTTCCAAATCCTAGGATCACAAGGAAGTGAGGCTATCCTGAAATCCCAGAATATTCCATTTATGCTTTCAGGATGGTCTCTTCTACTTTATAAAATAAGCTGGAGGGTCCTGGAGTCTGTCTATTTCCCCTCCTGAGTGGGGAGCTCTGTGAGGGCAGGATCAAAATCTTATCCACTCTACATGTCCTCATCAGCCTAACACAACCCAGCCTGGACCCTGTCTCTGAATGCTTGCTGAACAAGTACCTGTGCCAGGTCATGCTGGAGCTCTCACTGGCAACCATCACGAGGAAGTAACCCAGAGGACAGATATCTGAGAAAATGCCGATGGGCCTTGAAGGGAAACCTACAATCCTCAACTATTAAGTGACTCACTGGAGGGCACCTCCCCCACACCTGTCCAGCCTCCCTTCCTGTGTTCTCATACCAGGGCCGACTCCAACATCTTCCGCTCAAAATCCGCCCGGGCTGTATTGTACTTCTCCACACAGCGGCGCAGGGTCTCAGCTGCCTTCTTCGTCTTTCCCTCTACCTAGGAGGGGCACAAGAAGGCCTTTTTCTAATAACAACAACACTTTTAAAAAAAATTCTCATTTTTCAGTTATTTTTAAAATGTAAATCTTTTGTTAGACTCCCCACTGTGAAATATTGCTACTGGGGATTGCTATCCACAATACATATAAGCAATAAACATAAATATATAAAACCCAGAGCCAAGCGGCAGCTAGGTGGTGCAGTGGATAGAGCACTGAGTTCGAATCCAGTGCCAGACACTCACTAGCCATGTAAGCCTAGGCAAGTCATTTAACCTCGTGTGCCTCAGTTTCTTCACCTGTAAAATGGGGATAATGATAGAATCGACCTCCCAGGGCTGTTGTGGGGATCAAATGAGATAACATTTGTAAAAGTGCTTAGCAAAGTGCCCAGTACACAGTAAGTGCTGGAGAATGTTTATTTCCTTCCCCCTTCTCATTCCCAGAGGAGAAGTTGGCAAAGGGCACGAGCAAACAAGCCCCTAAAGCAGAACTGCAAATAACTAATAACAATATGAAAGAATGCTCCAAATCACTAATAAGAAAAAAAAAACAACACAAATCAATATCACTCTGAAGTCTCATCTTACACCCAAAAAACTGGCAAAGCTGATAAAAGACAGACATAGTCAAAGTTGGAAGGGCTATGGGGGCAGTTGAGTGGTGTGGTGAATAGAGGACTGATCCAGGAGACAGGAAGATCTGAGTTCAAACCCAATCTGGCACTTAATAGCTGTGTGACCTTTGTCAAGTCAATTAACCCTGATTACCTTGCCAAAAAAAAAAAAGGGGGTTAGGGCAAAAACAGGCATACTGATAGTATTAATGGAGCTGTGAGTTGATTCAACCACTCTGTAAAACAATTTTGAATTTTGTGAAGAATGTGACTAAAATGTCCAGACTCTTTGACCTAAAAGTCATACTGCTAGGCATACCCCCAAGGAGGTCAAAGACAGAACGAAAAGGCCTGTCTACCTTAAAATAGTCAGAGAGGCATTTTTGTTTGGTAACAAATACCTGGGAATAAAGTCAATGCTCTTCTATTGGGAAATTGCTAAGCCAATTGTGAATTACAGAACCAAAGGGTTGGAAAGGCACTTAGAGGTCATCCCGTCCAACCTAAACACCAAAGAAACTCACATTGGACATCATTGACAAGTGATCATGTAACTTCTCCTTGAAGAACTCTAAGGAAAGGAAACTTAGCACCTTTCAAAGTGGCCCATTCCACTCTCAGCTCTAATTTTTTAGGAACCCTCAGATTTACCTCTTAAAGATACCACCCATTGCTCCTATTTCTGTTCTCTGGGACCAATCCCTCCTCTCCATGACAGCCAATAAAATACTTGAAGATCACTATCATGTTCCCCCCAAGTATTCTCTTTTCCAGGCTAAACACGCCCAGGTCCTTTAACTAATCTATCAGAGACTCAAGACCTTCATTAGCCTGATAACCCTTCTCTGGACACTCTCCAGTTCATCGACATCCTTCTTAAACCATGATGCCTAAAACTAAAAACTATACTCCACATGAGGTCTAATGAGGGTAGAGGAAAATGGGTCTATGTCCACCTGTTGTAGGAAGGTAGGTCCCTATCAGCCTGTTTTATCTTCTTCGGATGCCATATTCCATTGCTGACTCATATTCAGCTTGCAGTCCACTAAAATGGCGAGATCTTTTTCAGAACAATTGCTGTCTAATCATGCCTCTCTGTTCTTATATCCGTGAAGGTAATTTTTAGTCCCGGAGGGTAAAACTTTACATTTATCTTTACGGAATTTCATCTTATTAGATTCAGTCTGATGTTCTAGCCTGTCAAAATGAATTCAACCTGTATTGTCTGCTGTGTTAACTACCCCTCTTAGCTTGAAGTCATTTGAAAATATGATGAGCCTACATAGCATCTATGTCTTTATTCAAATGATTGGTAAAAATGTTAAACAGCAGAAATCCAAGCGAAGTCCTTGGGGCATTCCACTGGAGATTTCTTGCCATATTGACACTGAATCATCAACAACTACTCTTTGAGTCTGACCATCCAACTATGCCTGATTCTGATTGTATTATCATCTAATCTATGTCTCTCCATCTTCTCCACAAGAATCATATGTAATACTTTAATCAAAAGCTTTACTAAAGTCCAGGTCAACTATATCCCTAACTTTCACTTCATCTACTATTGTAGTTATCATGTCAAAAAAGGAAATAAAGTTAGTCTGGCATGACCTGTTCTTGATAAAATGTATGCTTACCCAAAAGATTATTTTATGGAGAACTCACACAGGGCAAGCATTCACATGGTGGTCAGAAGAAGCGATACAAGGACACTCTCACGGTCTGAATTGACAGGGGAGTCATTGGCACAGGACCACCCAGCATGGCATGTCCTCATCCAAGAAGGTACTGCGTTCTATGAGTTCAAAAGAACTGAAGTAGCTCAAAAGAAACTCCAGATGCTCAAATTTAGAGTATCTATTCCAAATGTTCACATGAACTATTTGTAGCCACCCTGTGGTAGAGCATCCCAAGGTCTGATCAGTCACAGTCAGACACAAAGAAACTTGACTCTAACATGATGATGTCATTTTGGTCCTCTTCAAGAATGAAGGGTAACAATCACTTCCACTTCTAAACATTCACCATCTATATCTCTAAAAATCTTCTCTAGAATTTCCAGGGAATTGAAGTTAAACTCACTAGCCTGTGGTTGTAGACTCTGTTCTCTTTCCTTTCTTAAAAACTGAGACAAAACTTGCCCTTCCCTAGTCTTGTGATGTCTTTCCTATTTTCTATGGTCTTTCAAATATCACTGGAGACGCCTCTGCCATCATATCTGCTCATTTTTTCAGGACCCAAGAATGTGATTCATCCTGATACAGTTGCGGTACATGAATGTAATGGATTATCGCTTTGTTATGAGAAACAATGAATACCAAGAATTCAAAGATGCATGGGAATGGATACAAACTGATACAGAGGGAAGAAAGCACAACCAAGAAACAATTGACACAATGACAACAGCAATGGGAAAAAACACAAAGAATCCAAATTGAACACTGTAATTAGGAGAAAAGGCTCCTCTTGCCCTGCTTTGCAGAAGCAAGGTCTGGGGGTGTGGATTATCACATAAACTGTCAGACCCAGCTGATGGGTTGGTTGGTTTGGCTCAATGTTTTTTTTTTCTTTTATAATTTTTTTTATGAGTGGTGACTCATTGGGAAGGTATGTAATCAGAAATGAAGGTGATAGGAAAATAAAAGTGTCTTACACATTTTTTAAAACACCATTGAACTTCAATACAACTGACATAAAGTACATGAAAGGGGTGAGATATAATAAACCTAGAAAGAAAGAGTTGATGGGGGAGAAGAGATTTGACTGGAGAAGAGGCGGAAGAGGAGGAGGAGGAATGAGTATGCATGAAAAAACAAAGAGCAGAAGGGGATGCAGACATGAAGGATGGTGTTGGCATTACTATGTTAAAGGTGATGTATATTTAAAATAAAAACTATACATGGCAGAATCATGGTTTCAATCTTCTTTCTGTCCTTTGAACTTGATAACTATCAAGTTCACCTTTTTTTAAGGTTTTTGTTTTGTTTTGTTTTTAAACTAGAACCAGACTATAGAAGGCCTTAAATGCCAGGCTTGAGCCTCTATATTTTTTCTCTGTCAATCAATCAATATTTATTAAGAACCTTCTATGTGTCAGGCATTGTGAGCCATTGAAGATTTTTAAGCAGAGAAGTAAAAAAAATCAGACCAAGAAAATTAGTTTTGAAGTTGCATCAAGGACAGAAGATAGGTTCAGGGAGACCAGTGAGGAAGCAGTTATAGCTGTCCAAGCAAAAAGTGATATGGAGGGGATCCAGGATTGTGGTGAAGAGAGTGAAGAAAAGGGAGAGTAGAACTGGAGAAAAGTTGGAGATAAATTTAATAGGATGCAGATATGGGACACTAGGGAAAGGAAAATCTCAAAGGTGACCAAGCTTTCCAGTCTCAATGACAAGAAAGATGACAGTGCCATCAAAAGAAATGGGGATATTTAGAGAAAGGGCAGCTGAAATAGGGAAGAAGAGTCCTGTTTTAGACCTGCTGAATTTGTGGTGTTTGCAAGACACCCAGGCAGGTGTCCAGCAGGCCACTGGGAACACAGGATGGGAGTTCAGGTGGAGAGATTTGAGCTAGATACATAGAATTGGGTATGGTCTATGTGGAAGTCATAGTTGAACCCATGGGAGTCAAGTGTAGGTCAAAATGAATGGTCTTAGAAAGAAATATAGTGGTTACCCACAGTCAGGAAGAAGAGAATGGAAAGGAAACCAAGAAGATGGTAGAGTAAATGCAGGGGTTTGCCTGAGCTCTCCCCTAAATCCCTCCAAATACCTCAAAAAATGACTCTAAACAAATTCTAGATAGCAGAACCCACAAAAATACAGAGTAAAATAAATTTCCAGCCCAAGACAACTTGAATGGTCAGCAGGAAATATCTGTTGCACCAGAGTGAGAGAGAAGCACAGTACAGTGTAGGCTACATCAGTGAAGAGGAGGGTCCAGCAAATCTGAAGCAGAACTTGGAGCAACTGAATCACTGGCAGCTGGGTGGTTTCCAGACTTCTAAGCCCACAGATGCTAAAGACACCTTAGAGGGTCAGCAGGAAGGGTCTGTTTGCACCTAAATGGGAGTGGAGCACAGTCCAGCACAGGCTACACCAGCTTAGCCCCAGTCCTAGCAAACCAAGAGCAGGTACTGACTGACTCAGTAGTGGCCACTTTCAGAGTTCTCAGCCCACAGATGGTAAGGGGGTCAGAAGGAGATTACAGGGATCTTTTTGCTAGCACTGAGGCAAGGCTCTTTTGCTTTGCCCATACTTGGATCTGGGTCACAGTCCTGGGTGGCAGTACTAGGGCAAGGAAGGAGGAGCACTAGCACAGTGGAGTTTGTGGCCACAGTGAAGGAGACCCTCCTCATAGTTACAGGGTAGAAAAGAATGCTTGTGTTGGCTTACAGACCAGAGCACAGGTAAGAAGAGGAATAAACATCTCTCCTTAGATCATACCACCTTGGAAGAACTGAAAACTTACAGGTCCCTGGAAGTATCTCTTAAAACAGCTACACAAAACCTCTGAAGCTTTGGACAATGCTCCCTGGAAGCAGAGTCCTACTTTAACAAAGAGTTAAACGTCAACTAATAAGCTGGGAAAATGAGCATACAAGCAAACAAGAAAGTTACTGTGGTGACAAGGAAGATCAAAACACACTTGGACAAAGACAACAAAGTCAAAGTTCCTACATTCAAAGCCTCCAAGAAAGACATGAATTGATCTCTGGCCATGAAAGAGCTCATAAAGGATCCTGAAAACCAAGCAAAAGAGGTAGAGGGAAAATTGGGAAAAGAGATGAGAGTGATGCAAGAAAATCATGAAAAATTAGTTCAACAGCTTGGTAAAAGAGACATAAAAATTACTGAAGAAAATAACACCTTGAAAACAAACTAGGCCAAATGGTAAAAAAAAAAAAAAAGAGAGAGAGAGGTTCAAAAAGTCAATAGGGAGAAGAATGCCTTAAAAAGCAGAATTAGCCAAATGTAAAAGGAGGTCAAAAAGCTCACTGAAGAGAATAATTCCTTAAAAATTAGAATGGAGCAAATTGAAGTCAATGAGTTTATGAGAAATCAAGAAATAATAAAACAAAACTAAAAGAATGGGGGGAAAAGAAGACAATGTGAAATATCTCATTGGAAAAACAACTGGCCTGGAAAATAGTTCCAGGAGACATAATTTAAAAATTATTGGACTATCTGAAAGCCATTATCAAAAGAGCCCAAACATCATCTTTCAAGAAATTTTCAAGGAAAACTGCCCTGATATACTAGAACCAGAGGGTAAAACAGAAACTGAAAAAATCCACCAATCACCTCCTAATAGAGATCCCCAAATGAAAACCACCAGGAATATTGTAGCTAAATTCCAGAAAGAAACAATTCAAATATGGTGGAGGCACAATCAGAATAACACACAATTTAGCAGCTTCTACATTAAAGGATCAGAGGGCTTGGAATATGATATTTTAGAGGGCAAAGGAGCTAGAATTACAACCAAGAATCACCTACCCAGCAAAACTAAGTATAATCCTTATATTGGGAAAAAATGGACATTCAATGAGATTGAGGACTTTCAAGCATTCTTGATGAAAAGACCAGAGCTAAATAGAAAATCTGACTTTCAAATACAAAAGCTCAAGAGAAGCATAAAAAGATGCTATGGAAGAATCTCATTAGGACCAGAAGAAGGATCTTGTCTTGAAGAAATTTTGAATTCTGGCTTTTTTGATCAGAAAATTGTTTAAGAAGAAATATTTAACATCCTCATTAAACAAGGCATTTCTACTTGATGGTCCTGAAACAATTATGTTATTGAGATTGTGTGGTAGTTTTAGGAACATAAATGTGTTTCTTCAAGCTGATACAAGCTTCCTACTTAATTAAAATGCATTGATCTGAGTGCAAAAACAAAAAAATAGAATAACCAAGAGAATGGCTATTGGTTGGTTATTGTCCTTTGTTCTTGAAGAGGACCAAAATTACATCACTATCTTGGAGTCAATTACACTGTCTGTGTTTGACTGTGTACAAGTTCAAAAGGCTCCACCATAGATTGGGCACAAACAGTCGATATGAACATCTGAAGTGGAGCTGTCTCTAAATTTGTGTATCTTACATTTCGTTTAAGCTACTGTAATTCTGCTTCACTCGTACAGCACAGGGCCTCCTTTGATGAGGCATGCCATGCTGGGTGGTTCTTTGTCAGCATCTCCCATGTCATACAATTGATTCCAAAGAGCTTCAGGGAGACCTTGAGAGTGTCCTTGTATCATTTCTTCTGACCACCATATGAGCATCTTCCTTGTGTGAGTTCACTGTAAAATAGTCTTTTAGGCAAATGTACATTTGGCATTTGCTCAATGTGGTTGGCCTATACAGTGCCATGCCAGGAAGCTGAATCAATTCCATTTGCATTATCTTAGGAAGATTCTGAAGATCACTGACCAGATAAGGTATTGTACACCGAGGTCATTTCTCAAGCTGAACTGCCAAGCATTCAAACTCTAGGTAGAAAGTACAACCAAGAAAAAGGAAAGTACTGAAAGTCATCAAAGGAAAGAGGGCCCAGGAGGAAAGGGAGATGATTAACTGTCAAAGTCTGCAGATGGGTCAAGGAGGATGAAAATTAAGACAAATCCAATGGCTGAAACAATAATCAGTCATTGGTGACCTTTGAAAAAAATAGCGTGGAGGAGGTGGGAAGCCACAATGCCCAGGGTAGAAGAATAGAAGAGTGGTGAGGAAGTGGAGGCAGAAAGTATAAAATGTTCTTTCCAGAAACCCAGCCGTCAAAGGAAGAGACACAGAATAATAACTGGAAGGAACAGAAGGGTCGAGATAAGAATTTAAAGATAAGAGAAATGCTATGCATGTGGGCAGCAGAGGAAAGGCCAGGAGAGAGAGGAAGTGAGGACAAGAAAGAAAGAGAATCATCCTCAAATGAGGGGACAGGGATGGAATCGTGGACACAAATGGCATGGTTAACCTTGAAAAGGAGAAGGGTCACATAATCGTCGAAGGCAGGGAGGTATTTTCAGGTGTGGAGGACAGGAGTTGAGGGAGTTCATTGTGGATGGCATCAACCTCAGTAAGAGAAATAACAAAGTCTTCTCCTGAGAGAGGAAATGAAAGTTGGGGACTTCAAGTGGATCATAGAGTCTAAGAAGTACAAGGGAACTCAGATTCTACACACAGACAAGGATGCCCTCTACAACATATCCAACAAGTTATCATCTAGCCATTTTTTGAAAACCTCTCTTGAACATGATCCATCCCTACCCCAACCATGGCACCCCATTCCACTTCTAGTTAGTTCTATTGTAAGGAAGCTGGTCCTAACTTCAAGTCCAACTCACCTCTCTTTGGGGCCAAACAAGAAATCTAATCTCACTTCCATAAGACATCCCTTCAAATACTTAAAGTGCCTACCATATCAATCATCTCTGAGTCTTCTAGTTTCCTAGGATTTTTTTTTGCACTAAATATAGTGACTTTATTGATGGTACTCAATAAAGAACTCTACAATTCTCCCCACTACTAAGGGGTGCCTTGGGGCAAGGATGTGAATGGGATCTTGAGGATGGAGATGTGGCCTCCCTAGTGGGGGAATTCCTTTTTTGCCTTCAACTAGTGTTTATAAGGCATGAATTCATCAGCCTTCACTACTGTGGCCAACTTTTCTTTGGACACTCTTCAGCCCATCCATGCCCTTTTTAATATGTGACATCCAAAACAGAGCAACATATTTCATGTTACCTGACCAGATCAGAGGCTAGCTGGACTGTCACATCCCTTGGACTGTAGTCTCTGTCTCTCTGAATGTCACTTGACAGCACTGATTTTTGGGGTAGCTATAATGCACTGCGAAATCATACTAAATTGTCACTGTTCAGTCTCTTCAGTTGAGCCCGACTCTTTGTGACCCCAATTGGGGGTTTTATTGGCAGAGATAGTAGTGTGGTTTGTTATTTCCTTCTCCAGTCCATTTTGCAGATAAGGAAACTGAGGCAAACAGGATTAGCCCAGGGTGACACAGCTGGTAAGTGTCTGAGGCCAGATTTGAACTCATGAAAACTGGTCTTCCTGAGTTATATCCACTGCACCACCTAGTTGCCCCATATTGAACTTGGAGTCCACTAAAACCCCCAGCTCTTTTGCAGGTGATCTGCTATCTAGCCAGTCCTTCTTAGTTTTCTACTTGAAGATTTGATTTTTGTTTAAACTTAGCTGTAAAACTACATTTATCTCTATTAACTTCCATCTTACATTGCAATCTTTTTGGATCATTTATCTGATGTTTTAGTACTGCATAATTTGCAAATTGCATAAACATAATGTCCTTGCCTTTATCTCAGACTTTGGTGAAGGACAAATCTCTGGGGCCCTCCACTAAAGACTACTTTCCAAGTTGACATCAAACTATCGATGACAATTATTTATGCTAGACCACTGAAATAGTTCTGAATTCTCCTATACCATGGTGGGATTTTACTCACAAGAACATAATGTGAGATTCAAACACTTGGCTAAAACTGAGATAAACTGTGTCAATGGTACTCCATTTAATAACCTAGTCAAAATAGAAAATGAAATGTCTGACAAGCCCTGATCTTGATAAAGTCATGGCCCTACTTGGGGACCTAGCTTCCTTTACGAGATGGCCACTAAACACCCCATTCATAATGCATTCTCCAATTCTGCCCAAAATCAAAGAGAAGCTCATTGGCCAATAGTTTGCAAAGGTTGCTCTTTTCCCTTTTCTGAAAATGGAAACCAGCAGCACCTTTTTAATTCTCCAGGCTCAGCGATGACATCAGTCAGTTCTTTCAATTTTCAGGGAGAGAGTACATCTGAATCTAGTGACCTCATGAAGTAGTAGAAAGAGTTCTGATTCAGAAGGCCCAGGACTGGACACCAGTGAGCACTTACTTCCAGTGTGACCTTGGACAAGTTCCTACAACTCCATCCTCTCACTTAAAATGAGGGGATTTCTCAGGTCACAGCTGACTTCTAAGGTTACATCTAAATCCCTTGATCACAGGAAATATGAAATTTAGGGATCCATGGTTCCCTAAATCTCCTGATCCTATACATCCCAATCCCTGAATCTTCCTGACTCTAAGGACTCCCAGACCCTATGATCTCTTATCTTAAATCTCCTTATATTTCTCCATATATATACGTATGTATGTATTATATATATATGTCTTTATCCCTGAATCTTCCTGACCCTTAAACCAAAACTTTAGGAAACAGATGACCTTATATAATCTCCCTATTTATCTTGAAAATCCACCCCTCATTATCCATCATTGGTCTATCCTTTCCTATAGAAAAGATCTTTCTCCCTGGCTGAGAAAACAGAATCAAAAGCAAAGTTGATCAGCTTTATCTTTTCCCTACTCTCTGTTGTAAGTATCCCATCCATTCCAGGAAACAACTCTAACTCTCCTCTGAACCTTCTCCTCTACCCTTGATTCAGCTTTGAAAAACTTGCTTGACCTTCCTTCCCAAGCTCCCCCATTCTCCCACTCTCCTTATCAGACCATGCGCTGCTCTTGTATCCACCCTCGGTCATCTGACCTTGCCTTATCTTCCATTAGTGTCTTTTAGAAGAATCTAACTTGGCTCACAAATTTCTCTTGTGTCTGCTGTGGTCTCCATAGACAAATCCTTTTATCTTCTTCATTGGAATTGTTTCTCGGGGAGGAGCCAAGATGGTGGAGTAGAAAGATTCACATATGCTAACTCCGAACCCACAGCCCATAGATTTCCTATAAAAAGAACTCCCAACAAATTTTGGAGCAGTGGAAGCCACACAGCAATTGAGTGAAGGAGATTTCCATTCCAGAGAGCCCTCAAAAACCGAACCCAAGGGTCCATCGCGCACCGAACGGGAGTGGAGCCCAGCCCTTTCCTGGCCGCGTGACACGGAGAGGAGCAGATCAGAGCAGGCTTCAGGGATGGAATCTCTGGTGGCCGTGAAGGTCCCTCCACCCACAGGTGCACAGGTCACTGAGAGAGACTTCTGGACTGGCTGAGAGGGGAGCGGAGTGTCTCCATAACTCAGGCCCCTTCAGGAGGCAGCGGCAGAAGCAGCAGCAGCCAGAGGCTCCCAGAGCAGGCAGGACCTTGGTCCGAAAGTCTCCTCATAAACTCTCTGGGGGAACTGAGCCTGGGAGGTGGCCCTGCCCCCACCTGAGCACCAGAACTTAAGCTCCCATTGAATAGAAGCCCCGCCCCCACGCTGAAAGGCTTGAGGCTGGGGAGCAGCATTTGAATCTCAGACCCCAAGCACTAGCTGGGCAGATCTAGGCAGAGGTGGAGAGGAATCTCAGAAGTCAAGTTAACTGGCTTGGAAAATGCCCAGAAAAGGGAAAAAAAATAAGACCATAGAAGGTTACTTTCTTGGTGACCAGATGATTCTGCCCTTCCTTTCTGATGAGGAAAAACAATGCTTACGATCAGATAAAGACATAGAAGTCAAGGCCTCTGTATCCCAAACATCTGAAATAGATATCCAATGGGCTCAGGCCATG
>JAQQSK010000653.1:0-15443 GCA_028658325.1 Potorous gilbertii
AAAGAAACAATTCCAGTACTGTGGAAATACAATCAGGATAACACAAGATCTAGCAGCTTCTACATTAAGGGATCAAAGGATGTGGAATAGGATATTCCAGAAGTCAAAGGAACTAGGACTAAAACCAAGAGTCACCTATCCAGCAAAACTGAGTATAATACTTCAGGGGGAAGGGACAAATGAGGATAAAATCTGGAACCCAAAATTTGTAAAAGTGAATGTAAAAAGTTAAATAAATAAATTTATATATATATATAAAAAGAAGGGATGGATCGATTCTTTCAGAGTCTATTTTGCCCTCTGGTCTAGGATAATAGGGCAGTTTTCCTTGATAATTTCCTGAAAGATTATGTCTAGGTCCTTTTAAAATCGTGGCTTTCAGATAGTCTAATAATTTTTAAATTACCTCTCCAGTGTCCATTTTCTAGATCAGTTGTTATTCCAAAGAAATGTTTCACATTGTCTTCTATTTTTTCATTCTTTTGGTTTTGTTTTATAATTTCCTGATTTCTCATTGATTCATTAGTTTCCATTTGCTCCATCTTGATTTTCAAGGAATTACTTTCTTCAGTTAGCTCTTGAACTTTCTTTTTCCATTTGACTCATTCTGCTTTTAAGGCATTTTTCTCCTCATTCACTTTTTGGACCTCTTTTGCCATTTGGGTTAGTGTATGTTCTAAGGTATTGTTTTCTTCACAATGTTTTGCATTTCCTTTAGCAAGCTGTTGGCTCATTTTTCATGATATTTGTGCACCATTGTCATTTCTCTTCCCAATTTTTTCTCTACATGTCATTTAATTTTCAAACTACTTTTTGAGCTCTTCCATAGACTAAAACCAATTCATACATTTTGTGGAGGCCTAAGATGTAGAAGCTTTGACTTTTTTGTCTACTTCTGGTTGTATGTTTTGATCTTCTTTGTCACCAAAGTAAGATTCTATATTCAGAAGGTCCTTTTTTGCTGTTTGCTCATTTTCCCAGCCACATATTTGACCTTTCTAACTCTTTGGTAAGGTAGAGCTCTGCTTCAAGAGTGGAGAATGTACTGATCCAAACTTCACAGCTCTTGTACAGCTGTTTTCAGAGACACTTGTACCAACCCATAAATTTTCAGTGCTTCCAAAATGGTATAATCTAAATAAAGATGTTTACTTCTCTCCTGGCTGATGTTCTGATCTCTGAGTTACCACAAATACTCTTTTCTGCCCTGCAAATGTGAGAAGAGTTTTCTCTCCAATGCTGCTACAAGCTCTTCTGCAGCAGTGCTACTCTGTCATTTTATGGGTTCTGCTCCCCCAGAATTTATCTGAGGTCATTTTTACAGATATTTGGAAGGGTTTGGGGCAGAGCTCAAGCAGCTCCCTGCAATTACTCTGCCATCTTGGCACTGCCCTCCTGGTATTCTTTTCTTTTTAATTTTCAGCAGTTTTGTTCATCTTTTCTCTTCCTTTATTTCAGATAAGGCATGTTTAGAGGAGTCTTACTTCAGTTACCATGAGATCTTTATAAACTGTTTATGAAATGTCCAAGGTTGTTTCTGGAATTTTGCACTTCACATTTCAAGTGTAATTTCCATGTTTTTTCCATGGTTAATTTCCAACTATTTCTAGAACATTTGAGAACTAGGACTCAGGTACAAAGAAATAAGTGTATTTAACAAAACACTCCTATAACATTGTGCTAAACCATGAGGGCCCACCACCATATTAAGAAATAAGGGAGGAAGAAGAAAAAAGAACTTGTTCATTTTAAGTACAAATGCCAATATAAAGAATTTCAATGTACATGTATAGATTTGTGAATTGTGGAAACAGGCCAGTATTATTCTGGCACACACACACATGCATAGACATATACATAGAGATAGAGAGACAGAGAGGGAGAGGGACAGAGAAAGACAGAGAGAAACAGAGACATAGACAGAAGGAGAGAGACTGAGCAGAGACATAGAAAGAAAGAGAAAGTGAGATATAAACAGAGAGAGACAAAGGAAGAGACAGAGATAAAGACAGAGAAGCAAAGAGACAGAGACACAGTGGGAAAGGATGAGAGACAAAGAAAGAGATGAGAGAGAGAGACATAAACAGGTGCCATTTCTGCTGACTTGGAAAAGAAGTAATCACTTCTGCTAATGAGTCTGTTTAATGAATTGATGGTTCTACAATGTACGAACCATTCTCCTCAGTCTGTGAGTCTGGAACAAGTCCAGAGTACTTTCACCCTTGACTCTACTATCTGTTATACTTGCAACAGAAATTTTCGTGTACATGTTGATAAACATAAGTTTGTGAATTTGCCAAGAGACTGTACTAAAGACAGAGTAGGTGTTGTTGATTTTATCTTTAGAGGACATCAGAAAAGTTTCTATTATTTTAATAATCAAAAAATAATGTTCATAGAGCAGGATCTCCAAGATCCATCTCTCTAGGCTACACAAAGAGAATGTAATTGATGCAAATTAGTTATCTTAGGCACCTTCACCCAGAGAAATAGTAGCAACATGGAGATATAATTAACTCAAGAATATGATTAATATCAGTGAAAGAAACACCAACTCCAAATCATCTTTCCCACCATCTGCAGTTAACCTTATTGATGACACTCACAATTAGTATACTCCTAACTTGTTAGGTTTGTTTGCTTTAGAATTGAGCCTCTATCTCTCTTTGGCTCCCTTTATATCTTAGTATAAAACTATACAACTGAGGAAGTAGAGTCAAGTTGACAGAACTAGGAATTAGCAAAGAGTTCCCCCCAAAAGAAATCTCAAGGCAGACATAAAAAATGCACCAGACAAAATCCTGATAAAGAAAATCTGAGAAAAAAGTGAGGATGAGGTAAGTATTTTCTGCTCAGGTCAAGAGAGCAAGACAGCCAGAGAATTCTCCAGACACTAATCTGGCCAGGAATTTGTAGGGCACAGAGAACTCCAGAAAAGGGAAAAGCAATATGCCCTAAATACTTTGTTCAAGCATATCAGAAAGGTTCCCAAATCACCTCCATACATTCTCCACAATACAAGCCTGGAGAGAGCACTGGAGGAGAGAAGATATAATGTAGATCTGAGAGTCACAGGACCTTGGTTCAAAAATTTCCCAACAAATTATACCTGTTAGACTGTGTCAGATAACCTCACTAGACTGTTATTTCCTCTGTTGTAAAGACATTGGAAGGATGACCATCAATTTTACTTTCAGTTCTAAATTCTATGACCCCAGTATCAGATTAAAGTTGGTACCAGGGGACAGACCTGGGGAAGCTCCATTTAGATGCACACTCTAGCCCCATGTCCTCCAGCTTAGTATCTTTTTTCAGAGCTCACAACCCCATCTTATGTCCTTTGCACTCACCTGAGCACACAACACCAGCGTCCTCATCATGAAAACAATTACTCTTACCCCAGGGATCTGCACGACAATCCCACAGAAAGGACTCCCTCCCTCTGCACTTTACTTCATCCAACCAGATGATTCCACTTCCTGGGCCAAATGCAGCCTGATTCAGGGCAGCCAAAGCAGAGCCACAGCCCAGCTGCCGACAAACCACATTAGCATCTGCTAGGTCCCAGGAGTCATCACATACTGTCCCCCAGGAGCCTTTGTGCCAGATCTCCACTCGTCCAGAGCATCGGGTCTCTCCTCCACTGAGTCGGATTTTGTCTTCATCTGGAAAAAAAAACCAACATCCCCTGTTAAAGCCCCAGGTGGAAGTGAGGAACCTCTGATTGTCCTAGGTACAGATAGGGAGGAACTGAGATATCTGTGCAGTGACTGGAGGTTGGGGAATCAATTTTCTTCTTTCTATATCATGTTTACTCAAAGCTGTTTTCATGTTGTCTACCCCATTAGACTTTGAGCTCTTTGAAGGCAGGGATGGCTTTCTTGCATTTCTTGGTGTCACCAGGGCTTAGTATAGTGCCTGACACAAAGTACTTGCTTTAAAAATGATCAGTGACTTTGTACAAGCAAACTATATGCAAGATGAATTGGACACCTTTGAAAAGGCATACCCAGTATGGTGGAGTAATGCAAGGACTCACCCAACTTCTCGCAAACTCCAAACAACTTTAACTAGTGCCTCAAAATAAATTCTGGAGTGGTAAAGCCAACAAAGTCCCTGGGCAAAAGAATAGTCCAGCCCAAGACAATTTAAAAAGGTTGGCAAGAACGTTCTCTCTCAAGAGAAAGAGGGGAATGTAGTACAGTACATGCCATACCTGCAAGTGAGGCCCCAAGCCCTTGCACAAGGCAGCAAGTAATAGACCACACCCAGTACTAGTCAGCAACAGACCTTGGGGACAACTGAATTTGTGACACTGTCTTACAGAGCTCTTAACTCACAGATGATAAGTGTGTCAGACAAGTGGTGAGAAAGAGACTACAAGGGATATTTTCCTGGCACTGGGTGCAGGACACAATTACTTTGTCCATATTCAGTTCTGGGTCACAGTATTAGGGCAAGAAGAAGCACTTGAATATTAGAGAGCCCAGCCACAGGGCGCCGGGACTTTAGTCAGAATTCTGGGGCAGAAAATAGTAATTGTGTTAATGTGCAGACCACAGTACAGGCTAGGAGAGCAGTGATGTTCCGGACAGTGTCCCCTCCACCATGGGGGCAGAGACCAACATTAACATAGAGTTAAAAATCAAGAAATAAGGTGAAAAATTATCAAGCATCTATTTTAAAAAAACACATCTAGCAGAGTGGATTAAAACCCAGAATTCTACAATATGTTATTTACCCAAAACAGACTTGAAGAAGGCAGTTGTATGCAGAGTAAAGTTAAAAGGTTGGAGCAGAATTATGTTTCAACTGAAGTTAAAAAAAAGTAAGTGTAGCAATCAAGATCTCAGACAAAGCAAAAGCAAAAATAGATCTAATTAAATGAGATAATCAAGGAAATTGCATCTTGTTAAAAGGTATCAGAAACAATAAATTCATATCATTACTAAACATATCTGCACCAAATGGCATAACATCCAAATTCTTCAAGGAAAAGTTAAATGAATTACAAGAAGAAATAGACAATAAAACTATACTAATGGGGAAACCTTAAGTTTCCCTCTCAGAATTAGGTAAATCTAACCAAAAAAATAAGCATGAAAGAAGTTAAGACATTGAAAGGGATGTTAGAACAGTTAGATGTGATATACATTTTTCTCAGCAGTACATGATATCAACACAAAAGAATATCATGTATTAGGCCATAAAACTTCACAACCAAATGGTGAAAACCAGAAATATTAAATGCATTCTTTTCAAATCATAATGCAATAAAATTATATTCAATAAAGAGACATGGAAACATGGATTGAAAATTAATTGGAAACTAAATAATCTAACCCAAAATCATGATTAGACACAGTAAATAATTCCATTAAAGAGAATGACAATGAGGCAACATACCAAAATTAAAGGGATGCAGACAAATCAGTTCTTAGGGAAGAATTTATATCTCTAAAGGCTTACGTCAACAAAATAGAGAAAGAACAAATCAATGAAGGGGACAAATAACCAAAAAAACTAGAAAGGAAGTCAAATTAAAATCAACCATAAAACACTTAGTTGTAAATCTTGAAAAGCAAAGGACAGGTGAATAACACTGATTACAAAAAAAAAACCATTAAACTAATGAAAAAAACTAGGAGTTGGTTTTATGGGGTTGGGGTAAATGAAACATAAAATCATTGGTTGATTGGACTTTAAAATTAAGAACAAAACCAAATTATCATTATGAAAAATTAAAAGCTTGAATTCACCTCCAAAGGAAAGAAAGTTAAAACAGTCTTTAGGAGCTATTTTGCTAAAATTATATCACTATGAGTCAGGCAATTTAGGTGAAATGAATGAATATGCATAAAAATTCCACAGATTAACAGAAGATGAAGTAGAATACTGAAATGACCCTATTTAGGAAAAAGAAATTGAAAAAGTTATCATTGAGAGCCTTTAAAAAAATTCCCACGATAAACAAGAAATCTTTCCAAAAAGACTGGGGCAAAACAAGAATGTCTCTTATTACCATAGTTATTCAATATGGTACTGGAAACTATAGATTCAATAATAAGAGAAGAAAAAGAAATTAAAGAAATGAGAATAGGTGAAAAAGAAACAAAGCTAAAACTCTCTGCAGATGATATGATGATATATTTAGAGAATGCTAAAGAATTAAGTTAAAAACAATGTGAAATAATAAACAATTATGTCAAAGTTGCAGGATATAAAAGAAATCATTAGCATTCCTACATCTTACCAAGAAAGCCCAAAAGCAAGAGATAGAAAGGGAAATTCCAATGAAATTTACAGTAAACATTATAAGATATTTGTGAGTCTACCTGCCAAAACAAGCCCAAGAACTATATGAACACAATTACAAAATACACTTTTCACACAAATAAAGTTAGATCTAAATAATTGGGAAAATATTGGTTGCTCATGGGTAGGCCAAACTAATATTACAAAAATGGTAATTTTACCTAGATTAATTTACTTATTCAGTGCCATACCAATGAAACTACCAAAAAATATTTTAGAGACTTGGAAAAAAATTTTTTAAATCATCTGGAACAACAAAAGGTCAAAAATATCACAGAAATTAACAAAAAGAAAGGCTAGATAACATGGCCTAGCCATACCAGTCTTTAAATTATATTATAAAACAGAATCATCAAAACTACTTGGTATTGGCTAAGAAATAAGGTGTTGGATCAGTGAAATAGATTAAGTACACAAAACACAGTAGTCAATGACTTCAGTAGTATCCTGTTTGGTAAACTCAAAGATCTCCGCTTCTGGGACAAGGGCTCACTGTTGGAGAAAATCTGCTGGGAAAACTGGAAAATTGTGTGCAGAAACAATATCTTATATTGTTATTCCAAAATAAAGTCCAAATGGGTACCCAATCTAGATACAAAGGCTGATACTACAAGCAAACTGAGAGAGGGAGGAACAGCTTACCTGTCAGATTGATGGAGAAAGGAAGAATTTATGACCAGACAAGTGATGGAGAACATTATGAAATGCAAAATGGATTATTTTGAATACATTACATTCAAAAATTTTTACACAAATAAGTTAATGTAAGCAAGATTAGGAGGAAAGCAGAAAACTGGGAAAGAATTTTACAGCTAATGTCTCTGATAAAGGCCTCATTTCTTAAATACACAGAGAATTGAGACAAATTTATAAGAATACAAGCCATTCCCCAATTGGTAAATGGTCAAAAGACATGAAGCAGTGGTTTTCAAAGGAAGAAATTAAAGCTATCTATAGTCATATGATAAGTGCTCTAAATCACTATTGACTATAGAAATATAAATCAAAACGACTCTTAGGTACCATATCATACCTATTAGAATGGCTAACATGACAAAACAGAAAAATGATCAATTTTGGAGATTATGTGGGAAAACTGGAACACTAATGCACTGTCAGAGGAGATGTGAAGTGATCCATCCACTTTGGAGAGCAATTGGGACCCAGCAATATCACTTCTAGGGCTATATACCAAAGAGGTCAAAAAAAAAAAAGGAAAATGACCCACAGGTACAAAAATATTTATAGCAGTTCTTTTTGTGGTGGCAAATAGTTGGAAATTGATGGGAGGCCCATCAAATTTGGGAAATGGCTTAACAAGTTGTGATATATTAATGTAGTAGGACACTATTTTGCTATAAGAAATGATGAGCAAGCATACTTCAGAAAAACCTGGTAAGACATATATGAACTGATGCTGAATGAGGTGAGCAGAATCAGAAGAACATTGTACACAGTTACAACCTCATTGTGCAATGACTGTCTTTTCAGCAATGAAGTGATTTAAGACAATTTCAAAAGGCTCATGATGGAAAATGTTATCCACATCCAAACAACTATGGAGAGTGAATGCAGAATGCAGATCAGAGAATACTATTTTTTCCCTTGTTTTTGTTTGTTTTGTTTCTTTTTTCGCATGGTTCAACCCATTGGTTCTAGTTCTTCTTTACAACATGAGGAATGGGAAAATATATTTGATATGAATGTACATGTAGAGCCTATATCAGATTGCATGTCATCTTGAGTAGGGGAAGAGGAAGGAGAAAGAGAAAATTTAAAACTCAAACATTTGTGGAACTGAATACAGAAAACTAAAAATAAATTAATTTTTTTTAAATCCCCAGGACTAGACAGATTTGTAAGTGAATACTACCAAGCAACTATTAATTCCAATGCTGTGTATACTATTTGGGAAAAAAGACAAAACGAAATGCTACCAAAACCCTTTTATGGTACAAATATGGAGCAGATACATAAACCAGGAAGAGGGAAAAGAGAGAAAGAAAACTACAAAGAAATTTCCCTAGTGAATATTGAAGAAAACTTTAAATAAGATATTAGTAAGGAGATTATAGCAATATGTCATCAAGATATTCATACAGTATGAGTATTTAGGATTTATATCAGGAATTTAGGAGTGGTTCAATATTGGGGAAAACTTCAGTATAATGGGCTATATAAATAGCAAAACAAATAAAAATCACATGATTATCTCAATAGATGCAGAAAAAGTTTTGGCAAAATAAAACACTCATTCCTATTAAAAAGCATAAGAATAAATAGAGTTTTCTTTAAAATGATAAGTAGTGTTTATCTTAAACCAACAGGGAGTATTATCTCTAATAAGGAAAAGTGAGATGGGGAATGAAGCAAGGATGCCCACTTTGAGCACTAGAAATGCAATCTATAGCAGTAAGCAAAGGAAAAGAAATTGGAGGAATTAGAAGAGTAAATAAGGAAATACAACTATTACCCCTTGCAGATGACAAGATGATATACTTGGAGAATCCCAAAGAATCAATTAAAAATATTAGTTGAAATGACGAACAATTTTAGCAAAGTTGCAGGATATAAAATAAATCCAAATAAACCATCAGTATTTCTATATGTTTATTACCAACAAAATCCAGCAGCAAAAGATACATACAGAAATCACATTTAAAATAATGGCAGATAATATAAAACTACTTGGGAGTCTACTTCACAAGACAACCCTAAGAACTATATGAATAGAATTACAAAACACATTTCCCACAAAGAAAGTCAAATTTAAACAATTGCAAAAATATAACTTATCACGGGTAGGATGAGC
Organism: Potorous gilbertii; assembly: GCA_028658325.1. Classification (NCBI taxonomy): domain Eukaryota; kingdom Metazoa; phylum Chordata; class Mammalia; order Diprotodontia; family Potoroidae; genus Potorous; species Potorous gilbertii. The sequence continues at coordinate 9,128 of JAQQSK010000653.1, forward strand.
CAATGTAATTACATGACAATCCTGCCTAAATTAATTTATTTATTCAGTACCATGCCCAACAAACTGCCAAAAATATTTTAGAGCTACAAAAAGTGATAAAATTCATCTGGAAAAAAGGCCAAAAATATCAATGGAATTCACGTAAAAAAAAGTGTGAAGGAAGGTGACCTAGACATACCAGATCTCAAACTGTATTACAAAGTAGTAATCATCAAAATAACCTGGTACTGGCTAATAAATAGTGTAGAGTGTCAGTGCAATAAATTAAGTACACAATACACAGTAGTAGGTAACCATACTAATCTTTATTTGTTAAACAATAAGACCTAGACTTTGAAACAAGAACTCAGTATTTCACAAGAACTGCAGGAAAACTGAAAAGCAGTTTGGCAGAAACAAGTTAGAGACCAACACCTGACACTTATAGGAAGGTAAGGTCAAAAAGGATATATTATGAGGATGGAGGATTAGGGAACTGAGACTCAGAGGGGGAGAGGGTCATGAAATAATTAACATTTCAGAGTAGGAAAAACTCCTTTGAGAAAATTCATCCAAGCCCCTTTCTTTGGCAGAATAAAATAATGAAGTTGAAAGTGGTAAAGTGACTTTCTGAAATTCACATTACTATTGGCAGAACCAAGGTCTCCGGACTACAACCAGTCTTCTTGCTACTTTAGCTAAGAGCTTATTTTATGGAAGGAATAGGCATGTAAGTTGTTCAATTTCTTCACTTGGGAAGGTTAGCATAAATGAAACTGGTGAAATCATTCTTAGTGAGCACCTACTATGAACAGCACTTGATATTTCTGGGAATATGGAAAAGTGTGTGAAATTCTAAGCAATTGGAGGAAGTTTCTAATGAATAATTTTGAGAAGATAAAACTAGGTGCTAATTAGAAGAGTCCTGAGCCTCTGGCCATATGCCAGTTCCTCTTCTCTCTGACCATATTGTTGATTCTGGGAAGAATCAGGTGATATTACCCATTCTCGGATTCATCCTCTATAAAATGGGGATGGGATTGACTAGTCCCTTAAATGCTGGGAGGACTAATTCCAGGGAGAGAAGTTCAAAACCATTTTTGAAGCAAAATGTTTGCAAAACATTTTCGTTAAGGGAGCGGTGTAAGTCCTTGTATTTAAACTGAGTGGTATAGATCTTAAAAGCACACTCTCTAGATTGGGGTTCAGACCTACACTGCAGGTGCAAAGTTATTTAGATTGTGTGGTAGCTTAAATCTGTATTTCTTCTCTCCAGTCACAGAGACCATACAAAATTTTCAGGTCATTTCATAAACAATGATCTCCCAACCAGTCAGCCAAGGTCAGTCCAGCATAGTCTCAACAAAGTTTCTTTTGGCTAATGGGTTAAGTGACTAGATTAGGGCACCTCTCTACTTACTTCATGTAGGAGGTCTTCCTTCCATATTGTCAGACGCTGAATTTGACAGATTGGCAACGATTTTAAATTTCCTTTCATCATTTAGAGGGATGGAATGACACTGAAATGATGCCCCATAGCAGGCCAAAGCAGGTCAATGAGCTGAAACTATGTAGTCATGGGTCTTCTATTGGTTTCATGACCTTCTGCCACATTAGAAGTCACATGAAACCTGGGACTTTAGTGGACCTTACAATCTAATTTTGGGAATAAATACCATCCCTCCTGATGAATAATCCCCCTCCAAACCTAATTAAGAAGGTCTCCCAAAATTCAAACATTGTAATTACTTTGAATTCCCCCAAACAGACAGTAAATATTGTGTTATGGATTTTTGACTGATAAGTTTCCCCCCCAAGTCCAGAAGCCCAGTCCTGCTCAGTGCAACTCCTGATATCTCAGACCCTGGGGAAGAAGGAAAGTGAAATCTTACCACAGTTGGCCACAAGGAAACTGCAAAAAAGGAGAAATAGCATTTGGGCAGTAGGAAGTCTCTCTAAGACCATCCTGACAACCCCAATCCTGCTGCTGTCTTGAAAGCACCAGCTCCTCTTGAGAGAGCCCAGAGCACTAAATGAGGGATGTACAGCAATAGGAGAAGAGTATATAGATTCAGCTCCTACCACACCACCTGTGCTGAGATCCAATAGAAACTCCCCTTACCATTTCAGACAGTATCAGAGACTTGATCTGCCACATCTGAAATTCAGAAACCAATTAAATTCTTACCCCTACATATCTCCTTATATGAGAGAAGAGGTTTTGTGTTGAAAATTCTGTCTATGAAGATTGGAATGAGCCGTGCATCTCAGAAGGGGGTGTAAAAGCTACATCCGTATGACTCTAACTTCTTTGTGGGTCCGTCTCATTTTACAAGGAACAAAATGTGAATTCAGTCACAGTCAATTATGTAATCAGTCATTCACTGCAGTTCATGGACCAGAACCAAGGACAGCTTTCATGTAACCGGGTTTATTTGAACTTACATTAAGTGAACCACTTCTCATTAGACAAAAACCAAGGCAAAATTTGAAAGAGAAAAAGAAAACTTCAATATACAATTGGGACCCTTAGAAAGACATAATTTTGGAACTTGAGAAAATTAACCTGAGGTAGGACTAGAAGTGAAGATTGTAGGCTTTGGAAGGATACAGACAAAAGGATCCTAGACAAATAGCACATTGGACTCAAGGATGTTACACGGAAATCTCAGGGAAACTATAATTCAATGGCAGAAATGTGTATTCAATGACAAATACGTATAAGGTCCTGTGCTGTGATTACTCCTAAGCTGGACACTCACCCCTCTACTGGGTCTTATTGAGCCCAGTGTGACTTGCTACCTTACAGAATTCCTCACACCTTGTACTGTTTTTGCTCTCAAGAAGTCTGACTTAAGAGAACAACTAAAAAGATAACTTTCTATGAAATTTTGGACATCATCATGTAGGAGACAGCCACCATAGGTTCTTGGGTAGTAGTGGGAAGGCAGAAACAAGCCTATCTAAGGCTGCACTGTGAAAATATTGATGGTTTGTCTAATGAAGTGAAGTACTGGTAAATGTGCGTATGTCTGTGTGTGTCTCTATGAAAAAAATGTGATTAGTTACTATACAGACTATTCTGCCTTCTCTATTTTTTATGGGCACTAGTGCAGGTTATGCTCTAGGCCCAGAACTTCCTCCCTCATATTTCTGTTTCTTGAATTCCTTCTCTTCCTTCCAGACACACTTCAGGTGCCTCTTTCAGGAAGTTTTATCTCATTTCAAGTTTTTTCTATCACCTTTTCTTTAGGCAAGGCGCAGGGGTTCCATGGTGTCTGAGTTACAGAGTACAGTAGATTCAAGGTTCAGGGAAGGAAAAGGGAAGGAAAGGGAAGGGAAGGAAAGGATGGCTTGTTTGACCTTTTCCTAATTGATTGGGATCCCTTTGATTTTCAATTATTAGCCATCACAAAAAGAGCTATTATAGGGGGCAGAGTCAAGATGGCAAAGTAGAACAATGGACCTGTAGAAGCTCTCCCTCCATAGCCCATAAAATACCTATAAAAAATTACTCAAACAAATTCTAGAGCAGCAGAAGCCAGGAAAGGACAGAGTGAAAGAGATTTCCAGCCTGAGGCAGCCTAGAAGGCCAACAGTAAAGGTCTATCACACCTGGCACAGAGCAGAGCGCAGCCCAGCCTTGGCTGTGCAGCATGGCAGGGACAGGACTGGAGCAGGCCTCAGGGTGCACAATCTCTGGCAACAACTGCAGTTCCCAGATTCCTCAACCCAAAAACACCAAAGACAGTTTCAAAAGTCAGTGAGAAAGCTCTTTTATCTGGGTAAGAAGGGAACGTGGTCTGACCTCAGCCAAGGTAGTGGCAGTGTCCATTTTAGAGAACTCGGGCTGAAGACCCTGGGGGAATCGAACTGCTGATCTGGGTCTCAATTCTGACAGGAGATCCTGGGGTGAGGAAGAACTGGTGGAGGCTCTGGAGAGAGAACTCTACTTGCAGATCCTGGACATAAAACCTTGTGCTTGCTCCCAGACCAGAGCACAGACCAGGAGAGGAGGAAGCTCTTCTACCTTGTTTGTGCCATCTTGGAGGAACTGAGAACCTTACACTTGATAAAGGACTCAAAAGTCAAGTAACTGTCTGGGAAAATGTCCAAAATAGGGGGGAAATAAGGCTATAGCAGGTGACTTTCTTGGTGAACAGATATTTTCTTACATTCTTTTTATGAGGGAGAACAATGCATATAATCAGAGGAAGACATAAAAGTCAAGGCTTCTACATCCCAAACATCCAAAATAAATATGCAATGGTCTCAGGCCATGGAAGAACTCAAAATGGATTTTGAAAATCAAATACTAGATGTGGAGGAAAAATTGGGAAGAGAAATGAGAGTGATGAAAGAAAATCATGAAAAGCAAGTCAACAGCTTGCTAATGGAGACCCAAAACAATCCGATGAAAATAACACCTTTAAATATAGACCAGCCCAAATGGCTAAAGAGGTCAGAAAAAACAATAAGGAGAAGAATGGTTTAAAAAGCAGAATTAGTCAAGTGGAAAAGGAGGCTCAAAAACTCACTGAAGAAAATGTTCTTTAAAAATTAGAATAGAGCAGACAGAAACTAATGACTTTATAAGAAACCAAGAAATTTCAAAACAAAATCAAAAGAATGAAAAACTAGAAGACAATGTGAAATATTTCATTGGACAAACAACTGACCTGGAAAATAGAGCCAGGAGAGAAAATTTTTAAATTATGGGATTACTTGAAAGCCATGATCAAAAACAGTCTAGGCATCATCTTTAATTAAATTATCAAGGAAAACTGCCCCGATATTCTAGAACCACAGGATAAAATAAATATTGAAAGAATTCACTGATCACTTCTTGAAAGAGATCAGAAAAGAAAAACTCTGGGGAACATTGTAGCCAAATTCCAGAGTTCTCAAGTCAAGGAAGAAAATTGCAAGCAGTAAGAAAGAAACAAGAGTATTGTGGAAATATAATCAGGATAATGCAAGATCTAGCAGCTTCTACAATAAGAGAGCAAAGGACTTGAAATATGATGTTCAAAAAGTCAAAGGAACTAGGATTAAATCAAAAAAGAGCTGCTATAAATAGTTTTGTACAAATAGGTGCTTTCCCCTTTTTTGGATTTCTCTGGGATATAGACCTAGCAGTGATGTTGCTGGATCAAAGGGCATGCAAAGGTTTTATACTCCTTTGGATATAGTTCCAAATTGCTCTCCAGAATGGTTAGATCACTTTACAATTTCACCAGCAACGCTTTAGTGACCCAGTTTTCACACATCCTTTCCAATATCCAATATATTGCTCTTTTGTCATATGACTCCCTCTGATAGGTGTGAGATAGTACCTCAGACACCTTTTAATTTGCATCAATATTGATTTATACCATTTTTCATGTAACTTTAGATAACTTTGATTTCATTTGAAAGCTACCTGTTCATATTCTTTGACCATTTATCAATTAAGAAATGAGTTTTATTTTTATAAATTTGACCCAATTCTCTTCATTTCTGAGAAATTAAGGCCTTTCTCAAATATAATTCTTGCATTTTTTCCAGTTTTCTGCTTCCATTATAATTTTGGTTGCTTTTCTTTTGTTTATGCAAAAACTTTTTATTGTTATGTAATCAAAATTATCTACTTTATATGTTGTATTGAACTCTAAATCTTCTTCACTACCATATTCTTCCCTTATCTATAAATCTGACAGATAAAGTATTTCATGTTCTCTTAATTTGCTTATGGTGTCACCCTTTATTTGTAAACAATGTACCCATTTTGACCTTCTCTCGATATATAGTAAGAGATCTTGGTATATACCTAGTTTATGCTACACTCTTTTCTAGTTTCCCCAGCAATTTTTGTCATGTGAGTTTCTATTCCAAAAGCTTGGATCTTTACCTTTATCACATACAAAATTGTCATGATCACTTATTACAATGTAATTTATATCTAATCTATTCCACTGATCCACCACTCTATTTCTTAGCCATTGCCAAATTGTTTAGATAATTTTCACTTCATAATACAGTTTGAAATCTGGTAAGCCAAGACCACCTTCGTTTGCACCTTTTTTTCATTAATTCCCTTGACATTCTGGGCCTTTTGTTCTTCCAGATGAATTTTGTTATCACTTTTTTTTTTTAATTTCTGGTAGGTTCATTCATATGGCAATGAATAGATTAATTTAGGTAGAATTGTTAATTTTATTACATTGGCTCAGTGTACCCATGAGCAAATGATATTTTTCCAGTTGTTTAGATCCAATTGTTTAGACTTTGTTTGTGTGAGAACTGTTTTATAGCTGTGTTTATATAGTTCCTGGGTTTCTCTTGGCAAGTAGACTCC
>JAQQSK010000654.1:0-15459 GCA_028658325.1 Potorous gilbertii
CACGACTATTATGGAAATCATTTGCAAAACTACACAGATATGGCCTACATTGAATTGCCTGCCTTCCCAAAGGGAATGGGTGGGGAGGGAGGAATGGGGAGAAACTGGAACTTAAAGTTTTAGGACCAACTGTTGAGTATTGTTCTTGCTACTAGGAAATAAGAAATACAGGTAATGGGGAATAGAAAGTTATCTGGCCCTACAGGACAAAAGAGAAGATGGGGTAAGGCAAGGGAGGGATGATAGAAGAGAGGGTAGATTGGTGATATGGGTAATTAGAATGTCCAGTGTATTGGGGATGGGGGAGGGGACAAATGGGGAGAAAATTTTGGAACCCAAAATCTTGTGAAAATGAATGTAAAAAGTTAAATAAATTTATTTAATAAAAAAAAAAAGAACTGTCTTAGGAAGATTCTGAAGATCATCTGGTCGGATATGATACCACATACTGAGGTCATTTCCTGAACTAAACTGCCATGAATTCAAACTCTACTATAGAGAGAACGACGCTGAATGCCTGGCCACATGGTTCAGAGCCCATCCCTGCCTTGGCCACACAGCCCCGAGAGGAGGAGAGATAAGCAGGCTTTGGAATCAGAATCTCTGGCAGCTGCAAAGGTCCCTCCACCCACAGGTGCTACAGGTTGGTGACAGAGCATTATGGACTGGCCGAGAGGCGAGCAGGAGTTTCCCTAACTCAGGTCACCTCGGGATACAGCAGCAGAGGCAGCAGCAGGCAGGGGCTCCTGGAGCAGGCAGGAGCTGGGGTGCATTACAGAAGGTCTCTACATAAACCCCCTGAGAGAAATGAGTCTGGGATGTGGACCTGCCCCCAACCTGAGAACCTGATTTAATCTTACCTTGAATACCAGCCAGGCCTGACACTGAAAGCCCTGAGGCTGGGGAGCAGCATTTGAATCTCAGACCCAAGCACTAGCTGGGCGGATCTGCGCTGGGATGGAGAGGAATCTCAGAAGTCAAGGAACTGACTGGGAAAAAGCCCAGAAAAGGCAAAAATAATGAGACCAGAGAAGGTTACTTTCTTGATGAGCAGATAATTCCCTCCTTCCTTTCTGATGAAGAGGAACAATGCCTACCATTAGGGAAAGAAATAGGAGTAAAGGTCTCTGTATCCCAAACATCTGAAATAGATATCCAATGGGCTCAGTCCATGGAAGAGCTCAGAAAGGATTTTGAAAATCAAGTTAGAAAGGTGGAGCAAAAACTGGGAAGAGAAATGAGAGATATGCAAGAATAGCATGAAAACAGGGTCAATAACTTAATAAAGGAGACCCAAAAAAATGCTGAAGAAAATAACTCCTTGAAAATAGACTAACTCATTTGGTAAAAGAGGTTCAAAAAGCCATTGAGGAGAAGAATGTTTCAAAAGCAGAATCAGTCAAATGAAAAAGAGGTTGAAAAGCTCACTGAAGAAAATTGTTCTCTCAAAATTAGAATGGAACAGATGGAGGCTAATGACTTTCTGAGAAACCAAGAAATCACAAAACAAAACCAAAAGAATGACAAAATGTAAGAGAATGTGAAATATCTCATTGGAAAAACAACTGACCTGGAAAATAGATCCAGGAGAGACAATTTTTAAAATTATGGGACTACCAGAAAGCCATGATCAAAAAAAGAGCTCAGACAGCGTTTTATCAAGGAAAATTGCTCTGATATTCTAGAACCAGAGGGTAAAATAAGTATTTAAGGAATCCACAGATACACCGCCTGAAAGAGATCCAAAAAGAGAAACTCCTAGGAACATTGTGGCCAAATTCCAGAATTTGAAGTCAAAGAGAAAATAATGCAAGCAGCTAGAAAGAAATAATTTCACTATGGTGGAAATACAATCAGGATAACACAAGATCTAACAACTTCTAAATTAAGGGATCAAAGGGTGTGGAATAGGATATTCCAGAAATCAAAGGAACTGGGACTAAAACCAAGAAACACCTACCCAGCAAAACTGAGTATAATAATTGAGGGGAAAAAATAGTCTTTCATTTAAATAGAAGACATTGAAGCACTCTTTTTGTTTGGGGGGGCTGTTTATTTTATTTTATTTTTCATAAATTTATTTATTTAACTTTTTACATTCATTTTCACAAGATTTTGGGTTCCAAAATTTTCTCCCCATTTGCCCCCTCGCCCCTCCCCAATATACTGAACAATCTAATTACCCATATCACCAATCTGCCCTCTCTTCCATCTTCCCTCCCTTCTCGTGTCCCCAACTTCTCTTTTGTCCTGTAGGGCCAAATAACTTTCTATTCCCCATTACCTGTATTTCTTATTTCCTAGTAGCAAGAAGAATACTCAGTAGTTGTTCCTAAAACTTTGAGTCCCAACTTCTCCCCATCCCTCCCTCCCCACCCATTCCCTTTGGGAAGGCAGGCAATTCAATATAGGCTATATCTGTGTAGTTTTGCAAATGACTTCCATAATAGTCGTGTTTTGTAATACTAACTATATTTCCCTCCATCCTATCCAGCCCCCCATTGTTGCTATTCTCTCTTTTGTTCCTGTCCCTCCACGAGTGTTGACTTTAAATTGCTCCCTCTTTCCATTACCATCCCTTCCATCAGTGCCCCCGCATCCTGCTTATCTCCTTATCCCCCACTTTCCTGTCTTGTAAGATAGGTTTTCATACCAAAATGAGTGTGCATTTTATTCCTTCCTTTAGTCGAACGTGATGAGAGTAAACTTCATGATTTTTTTCTCAGCTCTCCTCTTTTTCCTGCCACTAAGAAGACTCCTGCCTGCCTCTTCTATGAGAGATAATTTATGCCATTACATTTCACCCTCTCTCCTCCCCCTACATTTGTCTCTCACCGCTTACTTTGATTTCTTTTAAGATATGATCCCATCCTATTCAATTCACTCCGTGCTCTCTGTCTCTGTGTGTGCGTGCATGTGCGTATGTGTGCGTGTGCACGCACATGCGTACATGTGTATGCATGTGTGTGTGTGTGTGTGTGCGTGCGTAATCCCACCAACTACCCAGATAATGAAAAATTTCAGGAGTTACAAATATTATCTTTCCATATAGGGATGTAAACCGTTCAACTTTCGTAAGTCCCTTATGACTTCTCTTTGCTATTTACTTTTTCATGCTTCTTCTCATTCTTGTGTGTGAAAATCAAATTTTCTTTTCAGCTCTGGTCTTTTCATCAAGAATTCTTGAAAGTCCTCAGTTTCATTGAAAGACCATATTTTCCCCTGAAGTATTATACTCAGTTTTGCTGGGTAGGTGATTCTTGATTTTAGACCTAGTTCCTTTGACGTCTGGAATATCTTATTCCACGCCTTTCGATCCCTTAATATAGAAGATGATAGATCTTTTGTTATACTGATTGTATTTCTACAATTCTGGAATTGTTTCTTTCTAGCTGCTTTCAATATTTTCTCCTTGACCTGGGAACTCTGGAATTTGGCACAATGTTCCTAGGAGTTTGTCTTTTTGGCTCCCTTTCAGGCGGTGATCGGTGGATTCCTTGAATATTTATTTTTCCCTCTGGTTCTAGAATTTCAGGGCAGTTTTCCTTGATAATTTCATGAAGGGTGATGTCTAGACTCTTTTTTTGATCATGGCTTTCAGGTAGTCCCATAATTTTTGAATTTTCTCTCCTGGATCTATTTTCCAGATCCGTTGTTTTTCTCATGAGATATTTCACATTGTCTTCCATTTTTTCATTCATTTCATTTTGTTTTCTGATTTCTTGATTTCTCAGAATGTTATTGGCCTCCATCTGTTCCATTCTAATTTTGAGAGAACTATTTTCTTCAGTGAGCATTTGCACCTCTTTTTTCACTTGGCTAATTCTGCTTTTGAAAGCATTCTTCTCCTTATTGGCTTTTTGAACCTCTTTTGCCAATTGAGTTAACCTATTTTTCAAGGTGTTATTTTCTTCGGCATTTTTTTGGGTCTCCTTGATTAAGGTATTTACCCGTTTGTCATGCTTTTCTTTCATCTCTCTCATTTATTTTCCCAGTTTTTCCTCCACCTGTCTAACGATTTTCAAAATCCTTTTTGAGCTCTTCCATAGCCTGAGCCCATGGGATACCTATTTCAGATGTTTGGGTTACAGAGGCCTTGACTCCTATATGTTTCCCTGATGGTAAGCAGATTTCTTCTTCTTCATCTTCAGAGATGAAGGTTGGAATCATTTTTTCAAGAAAATACCCTTCTATGGTCTTAGTTTTTTCCCTTTTCTGGGCATTTTCCCAGCCAGTTCCTTGACTTTTGTGATTCCTCTCCTCCCTGGCCTAGATCTGCCCAGCTAGTGCTTGGGGTCTGAGATTCAAATGCTGCTCCTCAGCCTCAGGGCTTTCGGCAGCAGGCCTGGCTGCTATTGAATGGGAGCTTATCTGCTGGTGCTCAGGTTGGGGCAGGGTCGCCTCCCAGGCCCAGTTCCCTCACGGGGTTTATGCAGAGACCTTTTTTAATGGAGCTGCTGCAGAGCTCCTGCCTGCTCTGGGAGCCTCTGGCTTCCTGCTGCCGCTGCCACTACCTCTGCCGCTGCCTCCCAATGGGGCCTTAGTCCTGGAGACACCCCACTCCCCTCTCAGCCCGTCTCTCTCACTGACCTGCAAGTCCGTGGGTGGAGGGACCTTTGTGGGCACTGGAGATTCTGTCCCTGATGCCTGTTTCGATCTGCTCACTTCTCTCAGTGCCATGCGACCAGGGCAGGCAGGGGAGGGCTCCTCTCCCGTCCGGGGCAGGATGGACCTTTGGGACCGGTTTGTCAGGGCTGTCTGGAATGGAAATCTCCTTCACTGTGTTGCTGTGCGGCTTCCACTGTTCCAGAATTCGGTGGGAGTTCTTTTTAGAGGAAATCCATGGGCTGTGGGTTCGGAACTACCAAATGTGTGTCTTTGTACTCCACCATATTGGCTCTGCCTCTCCCATTCACGCATTCTTGATGAAAAGGCTAGAGTTGAAAAGAAAATTTGACTTTCAAACATAAGAATGAGAAAAACCATGAAAAATTAAAAAGCAAGGAGAACTCATAAGGGACTTACTAAATTTGAACTCTTTACATTCCTACATGGAAAGACAATATTTGTAACTCTTGAAACTTTTCAGTATCTGGGTATTTGGTGGGATTACACACACATACACGTGTGCACACACATAAATACACACATACACGCACACAGAGACAGAGAGCACAGAGTGAATTGAATAGGATGGGATCATATCTTTAAAAAATGAAGGTAAATGTATGAGAGAAATGTATTTGGAGGAGAGAGGGTGAAATGGAATGGGGCCAATTATCTCTCATAGAAGAGACGAGAAGGAGACTTTTTAGTTTAGGGAAAAAGAGAAGAGGTGAGCAAAAAAACATAAAGCTTACTGTCTTCACATTCGACTAAAGGAAGGAATAAAATGCACTCTCATTTTGGTATGAAAACCTATCTTACAATACAGGAAAGTGGTGGAGAAGGAGATAGGCAGTGTGGGGGTGATGATAGAAGGGAATGCAATGGGAGGGGGGAGAAATTTGAAGTCAACACTCAGGGAGGGACAGGATCGAAAGAAAAAATAGCAAAATCGGGGGTAGGTTAGGATGGAGGGAAATATAGTCTTACACAGCACGACTATTTTGGAAGTCATTTGCAAAACTACACAGATATGGCCTACATTGAATTGCCTGCCTTCTCAGAGGGAATGGGTGTGGAAGGAGATATGAGGAGAAGTTGGAACTCAAAGTTTTAGGAACAACTGTCGAATATTTTTCTTGCTACTAGTAAATAATAAATACAGGTAATGGGGAATAGAAAGTTATTTGGCCCTACAGGACAGAAGAGAAGATGGAGACAAGGGAGAGAAGGGATGATAGAAAAGAGGGCAGATTGGTGATAGGAGAAATTAGTATGCTTGGTGTATTGGGGTGGGGTGAGCAGACAAATGAGGAGAAAATTTGGAACCCAAAATTTTGTGCAAATGAATGTAAAAAGTTAAATAAATAAATATATATTAAAAATAAAGAAAAAAAAGAAAAGTGTTTGCATTATCCATCATATCAAGGACAAAACTAACAGAAACCACATTATTTCCCCAATAAGTGCAGAAAAAGCTTCTGACAAAATACAACATGTATTTCCCCTAAAACTTCTGGAGACCATAGGAGTAAAGGGAAGTTTACATAAAATAATAAGTGGTATCTACCTAAAACCTTCAGCAAGCATTATATGCAATAGAGATTAGTTAGATGCATTTTAGATAAGATTAGGGTGAAACTAGATTTTCCATTAGCACCACTATTTTTCAATATGGTACTAGAAATATTAGCTGTCCCAATTAGACAATATAAAGAAATTGAAGGAATAAGAATACTCAAGCAAGGAACTAAGTTATTTATGATATTATGATATACCTAGAGAATGATATTATGATATACCTAGAGAATCTCAGAGATCCAAGTAAAAAACTACTTGAAATAATAAGCATCTTTGGCAAAGTTGCAGGTTATAAGATAAACCCTCACAAATCTTCTGCATTCCTATATATTAGTAACAAAGTCCAACAGCAAGACATGGGTCTTGCTTAAAGCTAGGGTAGAGACACTATAAAATATTTGGGAATCAACCTGCCAAAACAAACCCAAGGACTATATGAACACAATTACAAGACACTTTTTGCACAAATAAAGTCAGATCTAAGTAAGTGGAAAAACATCAGTTGTTCATGCCTAGGCTGAGTCAATATAATAAAAACAACTATTCTACCTAAATTAGTTTACTTATTTAGTGCTATACCAATTAAATAATCAGATAATTATTTCCTAGAGCTGGATAAAATAATATCAAAATTCATCTGTAAGAAAAAATGATCCAGAATATCAAAAGGACTAATGAATAGAAATGCTAGGTAAGGTCACCTAGTTCTACCAGATCTCAAATTGTATCATAAAGCAGGAATTATGAAAACCACTTGGCAATAGCTAAGAAACAAAAGGGTAGACAAGTGGAATGGCTAGGTTCTCAAGATACAGTAAGCAATGAATATAGCAGTCTCCTGTTTGATGAGCTCAAGCACCCTAGCTTCTGGGATAAGAACTCACAGATAGATAAAAATTGCTGGGAAAGCTGGATAACAGTGTGGTGGAAATTAAGGATACACCAATGCCTGACACTGTACACAAGAATAAAGTACAGATGGATACACAATCTAGGTGTGAAGATTGATACCATGGACAAATTGGAGGAACAAAGACTAGTGTGTTTATCAGATTTATGGAGAAGGTAAGAATTTTTGACTGAAGAAGAGATTGAAATGCAAGATGAATAATTTTGATGAGATTAAACAGAAAAGTTTTTGCACAGCCAAACCCAATGCAATTAAAATTGGAGGGAAGCAATATATTGGGAAAGAATTTTTACTGTTAATCTCGAGGATAAAGGCTTCATTTCTAGAGTATTTATATAGAGAACTGAGTCAAATGTACAACAATACAAGTCATTCCCCAATTGATAGTTATTCAAAGGATATGAACAGGCAATTTTCAGAGGAAGACATTAAATAGATCTAAAACCATATGAAAAAATGCTCTGAATCGCTTTTGGTTAGAGAGATACAAATAGGAAGATGATAAATGTTGGAGAGGATGTGGGAAAGTTGGAACACTAATTCATTGTTGGTGGAGCTGTGACCTCAACCAACTGTTCTGGAGAGTAATTTGGAACTATGCCCAAAGGGCTACAAAAATGTGCATACCCTTTAACCCAGCAATATCGCTTCTAGGATTGTACCCTCAAGAGACTGTGAAAATGGGAAAGGGTCCCATATGTACAAAAATATTTATAGCACCACTCTTTTTACTAGCCAAAAACTAGAAATCAAAGGGATGCCCATCAATTGGGGAATGGCTGAATAAATTATGGTATATGAATGTAATGTAACACTATTGTGCTACAAGAAATGATGAATAAGAAAACTTCAGAGAGTCCTGGAAAGACTTATATGATCTGATGCTGAGCAAAAGCAGTAGAACCAGGAGACCTTTGTGCACAGCAATGACCACAGTGTGTGAGAGTTTTGTGGGTTTTTTTGTTTCTTTGGTAGACTTGGAACTTTATAGGAATTCAAGGACTTAAAAAAAAATTCCCAATGATCTTCTAAGGCAAAATGCCTTCCACATCCAGAGAGAGAACTATGGATTTCAATCACAGACTGTAGCAGATCTTTTTTTGAGTGCGTGTATTATGTTTTGGTTTGTTATTTAATTTATTACATTAATTTTAGTTCTTAAACACAGCATGACTATAGTGAAAAGGTATTTAATAGGAATGTATGGTAGATTCTATATATAATTGTATGCTTTCTTGAGGAGGAGCAGGGAGATGGAGGGTAGCTAAAGGGGGTGATTGTAGAACACTAAAATAAATATAATTAATACATACAAAAAAAGAATATAAAATCAGAAGCTTATTGACTGAGATCTGTCACTCTCCTGAAAGAAAAAGTAAGAGTGAGAATTGTAGTATCTTACCTGAGTTGTAGACAACAGTTGGTGGAAGACTATTCTTCCAGTAGGAAAAGAATTTGCAGCAGTCCCTTTCTCTTCTATTTGTTCTCTCTCTCTGTCTGTCTTTCTGTCTCTCTCTTCCCTCCCTTCCTTTTTCTACTCCCCTCTCTCCCTTCTTTCCTCTCTTTTTCTTGCAAATAAAGTATAACATTAGTACAGCCAAGATGGTAGATCAGAGAGAGTAACTCAGTCAATCTCTACAAACACCTGTAAAATAGCACCTCAAATTAAATTTTGGAGTAGAAGAGCCAACAAGAGATCACAGTGAGACATTTTTCTAACCTTATAAAATTTGGGAGATTGACAGGAGAGATCTGTGGCACAGGAGGTTAAAGCATCTAGGAGTACAATTGATAGTGATATGAGCAGGACCTTAGCTTCCAAAACATTGGCAGTTTTAGAACCCCTCAGCCCAGAGATGGTCAATGGTTTGGACAACTGATTAGAAAGAGATTATAAGGGATACATTGCTAGCACAGGCTTAGCTGGTGGTGAAAGGAGTATCTATTGCCCATAAATAGTTCTGTGTTGTAGTTTCAGGGAGAAATGTAATTGTGGCTGATTATCATGGAGCAGGTACCCTAGTCCTAGTTCCATAGCCAAGACAAGGGCTAGCACTTGTGTCTGTAGGAAATCAGGGGCACTTCCTGAGTAAAGACCACAGTGTAAACCGGGAAAGTTATCATCACACCTTCCTTGAAGTCACATAACCTTGGAAACAGTAATGACCTGCAGACTCCCAGAACTATCTCTGAAAACAGCAGCACAGAAAAGTCTGAAGTTTGGGAAATCATGTCTCCACCCGCGGGTGAACAGAGCAAAACTCTAATGTAGGGGACTTTTGCCATAGTTCCAGAGCAGCAAAGAGTGCTTGTGGTCACTCAAAGACAAGAAGAGTAACGAACACAGATCTAGTGAGAGCATACCACCTTGGAGAAACTGAACACATAAACACGCCCAGAATTATGTCTGAAAATGTTGGCACAAGGAAATTGAATCTGGTGTTAGAGCAAAGAAGATAGAGAGAAGCCAGGGAATTCCCTGAGTTCTCCCAAGTTTCCCTTGGAAATAATGTTAAATCAAACCTCTAAGAAGATTCTGAAACTACAGAGCTCATAAAAAGACATAGTGAAACAATTTCTGGCTATAATTAACTTAGAAAGACTACAGACAAGGTCTGTATCACTTGGGTAAAACCGAAGCCTAGATCAGTGCAGACGTTGTCCAGAAAATCCAACATAGGAAGTTCTTAGATACATCACAGATCAGCAACACTTGATCCTTGCTCAGCAGTCTAGTGACACAGCAGGCTAGCTGTGAGGCCTCCAGCCCCAGTGAAAGAGGCAAATGGCCAAGTCTAGAATTCTAGAGCAACAAGTGTGACTAGGCTGGGCCACATCTAGTCTGAGGGAAAACTTCAAGGATATGAGGTTAAAGTGTGAAAAACTCGTAACCAGGCCTGCAGTCTCTATCACAAGAAGTTTGAAACCTTCTGCCCCAGGAGAGCTCAAAATTAAAAATGAGCAAAAACACAAACAAACAAAAAGAGTTCTGATCATAGAAAGCTACTATGGTGACAGGGAAGGTCAAAACACAAACTCAGGAGAGGGTGATAATGTCAAAATGCCTATAAGTGAAGGATAAAAGAAGGACATGAATTGATTTCAAGTCCAAAATATCTTGGAAGACCTCAAAAAGGATTTTAAAAATTAAGTAAGGGGACTAAAAGAAAAAAAAGAGAAAGAAATGAGAGTTATAAAGGAGAAGGATGTGAGGGAGTGTCAACAAGTTGGAAAAGAAAGCACAAAAATTGTCTGAAGAAAAGAACTTCTTAACAAATAGAATTGACCAAATTATGGGAAAATCCACCAAAGGAAACAATTCGTTTAAAAGTAGAATTGGTCAAATGAAAAAGGTGGTACAAAAACTCACTGAAGAAAAAAACAATCCATAAAAGTAAGAATTGAGGAAGTGGGCATCAAAAATCAGTCAAAATCTAAAGAATAGAAAAAATGGGGAAAAATGTAAAATATCACATTGGAAAAAACAACTGACCTGGAAAATACATCCAGGAAAGATTATTTAATAATTATTAGCCTACCTAAAATCCACGATAAAAACAAAAAAGCCTGGACAGAATCTTTCAAGAAATTACCAAGTAAAAATATTCTGATTTTCTACAAACAGATAGTAAAAAAAAAAAAAAGAAAAAGAAAAACTTTGAAAGAATCCACCATTCACCTCCTAAAAGATATACTCAAATAAAGACTCCAAGGAAAATTGTAGTTAAATTCTAGAATTATCAGGTCAAGGAGAAAATACGTCAAGCCACCAGAAAGAAACAATCAAATATCAAGCAGCCACACTCAGGATTTCACAAAATTTAGCAGTTTCTATATTAGAGGATTGAAGGGCTTGGAATATGGTGTTCTGGAAGGCAAAGAAGCTTGGACGACAACCAAGAATCAACTACTCATCAAAAATGAGCAAAATTTTGTAAGGGAAAAGAGGGATATTCAACAAAATAGGGGACTTTCAAACTTTCCTGATGAAAAGGACAGTGCTGAACAGAACATACAATCTTCAGATACAAGACTGAAAAGAAGCACAAGAAGGTAAACATAAAAGAAAAAGAAATGTTATTTAATAAGATTAAAGTATTTACATTCCTGCATGGGAACATGATAGTAGCAACTCTTGATAACTGTATCCCCATTACGGCAATTAAGAGGAGTGTACAAAGATGGAGGTATGAGTATAAGTCGATTTTGATGTGATGATATAAAAAATCAAGGGATGAAAAAACATTATACTGGTAAAAGAAGAAAGTGGGAGGCAGAGTAAGATAAATTATATCACATGAAGAGCCACAAAAAACCTATTAAAAAAGAGGGAAAGAAGGAAGGGGTTGAGCATTGTTTAAACTTTATTTTCATTAAAAATTTCATCAAAAGAAATGACAGCTGTCTAGTTTGCCATCTACACCTGATGCAGAGTCTTGCACTCAAGGACACTCATTCAGAAGTCCAAAATCATTCAATCTCTTGAAGTTCACAAGGTCAATTTTCGGTCAAAGAGACCTGAAGGAGAGAGAGGTTTTCTCCTCCTGCAACTTCATTGCAGCCCCACCCCAAATCCTCTCTGATTAGAATTGTTTCCACCACTATGCCTGATTAATTTGTTACCTTATAAAAGACCCACAGGTTTGGGGAACTGCCTGAGTCTCTTCAGCCAATCTTGATACACTTTTGGTATAGGGTCATTCCATTTCATCAAATGATTTTCACTGATGCTCAGTTAATTAAAGACTTTTCATACCTTATTTAATGCCTGGTCAATGTATTAATTACACATGTTCTCATCTCATTAAAGTAGCTATTTTCGGGGAAAAAATAAAAAAAGAACTGACAATAGCGAAACAACATACCAAAATTTATGGGATACAGTCAACACAGTATTTAGGGGAAAAATAGATCTCTATTTGCTTACACGAATAAGATAGAGAAAGAGGAGCTCAATAAATTGATCATGGAACTAAAAATAGTAGAAAAAGAACAAATAAAAAAATCACCATTTAAATACCAAATAGAAATCTTGAAGTCAAAGGCAAGATTTAAAAAATTGAAAATAAGAAAACTATTAAGCTAATAAATAAGACTAAGAGCTGGTTTTATGAAAAAATAGACAAACTTTTGTTTAAATTGATTTAAAAAAAGAATTACTGGTGTCAAAAATTAATATAGTGAATTCACCACCAATGAAAAGGAAATTAAAATAATAAATAGGTGCTATTTTGCCAAAATGGGTACCAATAAAACTGTCTAAGTGAAATTGATGAATATTTATAAGATTGTAGGTTGCCCAGAGTAACAGAAGAGGAAATGAAATACCTAAATAATTCCATTTCAGAAAAACAAATTGAACAAGTCATCAAACAAGCCCTAAGAAAAAATTCAAGGGCCAGGTATATTTACAAAATAATTCTACCAAATATTCAAGACTGATTAACTCCAATACTATGTAAATTACTTGGAAAAATAGGTGAAGAAGGTGTCCTACGTATAATTTTTCTAAGATGCAAATATTCTGCTGATTCCAAAATCATGGAGAACTAAAGAAAGAAAATTATAGTCTAATGTCCCTAATAATTATTGATGCAAATTTTAAAAAATAAAATATTAAAAAGATTACAGGAATTTGTCTCCATGATAATACACTATGACCAGGTATCATTTATACGAGGAATGCAGGACTGGTTTAATATTAGGAAAACTGTCATCATAATTGATCATATGAATTACAAAACAGAAATCGCATGACTATCCCAATAGGTGCAAAAAAAGTTTTTGATAAAATACAGAGCCCATTCCTCTTTAAAAAAAACAAAACAAAACAAAACACTAGAGAGCATTAGAATAAATGAAGTTTTCCTTAAAATGATAAGTAGTATCTAGCTAAAATAATAAGCAAGTCATGTATGTAATGGGAATATGCTAGAAGCATTTCCAATAAGATCAGTGGTGAATCAAGGATGTTCATTATCACAACTATTATTCAATATTGTCCTAGAAATGGTGGCATTAGCAATAAGAGAAGAAAAAGAAATTGAAGGAATTAAAATAGGCAATGAGGGGAAAAATACTATCCCTCTTTGCAGATATGATAGTATACCTATGTAATAATTAAATAGCAATTGATTCTTTTTTTTACCCGGAAACCCTGAGGGTCTTCCCTTCTGAGGTGTTTTTTGTTTTTTTTTTTATTAAAAGGACTATCCCTTGAATAACTTAAAGAAGACTATTCATTGAATGGATGTATCTCACTCAAAGTAAGATTGTGATAAGACCTAAGCCTGATAAGACAAGGATCTCACATTGCATTCTAGGCCATCTCCAGTCATCCTGATGAATATCATGCCACTGGACCCAGAGGGCCCAGGAGAATAAAGTGAGGTTGGTGACCTTGCACAGCACTCCTTCCCTCAAACCAAAGTCAATTTCAAGTCATCTCAACATCTTGATTTCAAAGTCCTCTTCCAGAAGGAAGGACAAACACAAGCCATGAGTGAGTAGCAGTTCCTCCTTTCTCCTTTGGTGTCCTGGTGTTCTGCCCAAGGTAAGGTAAACTCTATGGTCAAAAGCTGCCTTTTTTTTCTGAGTTTCCTGGGTATATTTCTTGCTCAGAAATCAAGCCTTAAACCCAATTCACTCTGAAGCTCATAGACTGGATGACTATTCCCCACCCACATAGCACAAAGTGGATGTAACAACTAAATAGTAATTGTTTCTCTTTTACTGAGGAATTCTGAGCATCTTCCCCTCCCAGTTAGATTTTTTTTCAGTTAATGGGGCCATCCCTTGAGTAACTTAAAGAAGCCTATTCATTGACTGGGTTTATCTCACTCAAGGTAAGATTGTGATAAGACTTAAGCCTGAAAAGACCAGGGTTTCACATTGTATCCTGGGCCATCTCCAGTCATCCTGATGAATATCATGCCACTGAACTCAAATAGCTCAGGAACAGATAGTGAGGTTGGTAACCTTGAACAACCCTCCATCATTCAATTCAAAGTCAACTGCAAGTCATGTCATCATCTTGATGTCATGGTCCTCTTTGAGAAAGGACAAACACAAGGTATATATAAGGAATTAACTAAAATACTTGTAACAATTATGAATATTAGCAAAGTGGAAGGATATAAATACATCCGCATAATTCATCAATATTTCTTTTCTTTCTTTCTTTCTTTCTTTATCTGTTTATTTATTTCATTTTTAATACAGTTTATAACAGATAAAGCAATTCGAACTTTTGGTCAGGTGATACATCTTTTTAAAGCATTTACAATATGGACCACAATTTTTTTTTAACCATAAGTCAACTGAGACACAGATAATATTTATGTTTCTTTCTCTTGATCTAATTGTCTCCTCAGTATTACTAAGAATAAAAAGACTCTAACTTAATGTTGTTGGTTTAAAGTTCTATGCCTAATAGCTTAATTTTAGGGAGCCTCAGATGTTCCTCTCCCCATAATCTATAATTGAATAGATCTGGTATTGAGCTTACATAGCTTTTGACTAGAGGGAATCACCACCAAGAGTGGGGACATTGCAGGGAAACAGTGTCTCCCCAAATTCATGTGTATTCCAGGCAGGAGTAGATTGTCCACTTGTATTCAGTCAGGCGTAAAGTCTGCCAGGTTTCATAGGGGAAATTGAGTCCGGAGAATCCCACCTCAGCCCATTCTGAACAGCTGCTCTCCCACTCTTCCCTTGAGATCACCTATGCAGTTCATAACAGCGTCTCATGAACATACTGGCATCATGTAATGGAGGCTAAGATCACCTTTCTTGCTTCCCATACCTGGAGTTAGACTCATAAGAACAGTCACTTAGTAGTTCCAGATCATCTAAAAATGGCAAGTTCTTATAACCAGGTTTAAAATATGATTACAGTTTCACTTTGGTTAAGGAACATCTTTTAGTCAAGTCTTAAGTGGATTACATGACTTTCTATACATGTTCTAGTTCCTGATTAAATGGCAATCATAAAATCTAACTTACCATTAAAACCTTGACTTTTCCATCAGTGCCAAATTTTACCCGAAGTTACCTTCCTCTTGGAAAGTTAGACTGAAATTCTTTTCTCCAAACTAAAGATGTCATTGATTTCTTCTCAGTAATTAATTCAGTCTATTATTTTTAATACTAATTGCTTTTATCACACTTTGTAACCAATTTGTGACCAATTTTTCTCCCCATCACCACCATCCCCCCACTTCCTAATACCTTGTATTCTGGTTGCTCATTTCCACAATGTACCCTCTCCTCCATCACACAACACCCCTGTTCTATCCTCATCTTCCTTCTTTTCTTGCAAGTGAAGATACATTTCCATACCCCTATCCATGTAATTCTTATTT
>JAQQSK010000655.1:0-15415 GCA_028658325.1 Potorous gilbertii
GCTAGTGCTTGGGGTCTGAGATTCAAATACTGCTCCCCAGCCTCAAGGCTTTCAGTGGCAGGCCTGGCTGCTATTCAATGGGAGCTTAAGTTCTGGTGCTCAGGTGGGGGCAGGGCCACCTCCCAGGCTCAGTTACCTCAGGGGTTTTATGCAGAGACCTTCTGTAATGGAGCTCCTGCCTAGCTCCTGCCTGCTCCAGGAGCCTCTGGCTGCCCGCTGCCTCTACCACTGCCTCCCGAGGGGGCCCGAGTCATGGAGACACCCCGCTCCCTTCTCTCCCTTCTCAGCCTGTCCAGACGTCTCTCTCACTGACCTGTGCGTCTGTGGGTGGAGGGTCCTTCACGGCTGCTGGAGATTCCATCCCTGAAGTGTGCTCGGATCTGCTCGCTCCTCTCAGTGCCACATGGCCAGGGCAGGGCTGGGCTCCTCTCCCATCTGGTGCACGACAGACTTTTGGGATCGGTTTTTCAGGGCTCTCTGGAAAGGAAATCTCCTTCACACCATTGCTGCGTGGCTTCTTCTTTTCCAGGATTTGTTGGGAGTTCTTTTTACAGGAGATCCATGGGCTGTGGGTTCAGAGCTAGCATATGTGAGTCTTTCTACTCCATCATCTTGGCTCTGTCCCCTCCAATAGCTTCTATTTTCTCCATTCTAATTTTTAAGGAATTGTTTTCTTCAGTGAGCTTTTGGGACACCTTTTCCATCTGACTAATTCTGCTTTCTAAAGCATTATTCTCCTCACTGGTTTTTTGAATCTCTTTTGCCATTTGAGTTAGTCTATTTTTAAAGGTGCCATTTTCTTCAGCATTTTTGGGAGTGTCTTTGATCTTCTTCATCTTAAGAAAATACATTTACACCAAGAAAATAACCTAACTTAATCTTATTTTTTTTCCTTTTGGTCATTTCCCCAACCAATTACTTGACTTTTGTGCTCTTTCTTAAGTGGAGGGTATGCTTCCTCAAGTTTCAGGGGTTTTGTCTCTTTTCAGAGATATCTCTACATATCTAGATATCTCTTAGCTCCTCCAAAGTGGCATGCTCAAAGGAGAAGTGTTTGTTCCTCTCCTGCACTGTACTTTCATCTCTGAGCAACCAAAAGCATTCTTTTTTGCCCTAGAACTAAAAGTAGGATTTCCTCTCCACAGTCATCACCAGTTCCACCACACCAGAACTCCTCCTTGCCCCTGGACCAACAAACAGGACCGAGACCTAGATTAGTCATTTGATTCCCCCACCTTCTGTAGGATGAGAGCTCCAGAAGCAGCTGCTGCTGTAGCAGTGGCTAGTGCCACCCTAGACTAGAGCTGGACCATGTTCCTCTCTCACCCAAGTGAGAGAGATTTCTCACTGACCTTTGAAGATGTCCTTAGTGTTTGTGGCTTGAGAGGAATGGAAACCAGTATAGTTGCCAATGATTCAGTGCCCTGAGGCCTGCTCAATTCCTGTATGTGCTGGTGCAGCCTGTACTGGACTGCACTTTGCTCAGAGCCCAGTGTGACAGACTCTTCCTGTCAGACTTCCAGATTGTCTTGGGCTGGAAATCTGTTTTACTCTGTCATTTTGTGACTTCTGCTGCTCTAGAGTTTGTTTAGAGTCATTACAGGAATTTTAAGGGTGTGGGGTGAAAACTCAGGCAGATCCAGGCTTCTATTCTGCCATCTTAACTCCATCCCTTTCAGTGTTCTCTCTTTATATCCTCCTATAACATACTTTTTGACTCCTTTTTTGATGGCAGTTTCCCTGGAGCTGAGATCAAAACTATCTCAACTTCCTTACACAATGAAGAATTCACTTAATAACTGTTAATTTTTAAAAATATTATTTTATCACATGTATCCTAGGCTTAGACATGCATGTACTCCCTTACATTTATCTTGTCTAAGAAGACATTGATGAGAGCAGCCTGCTATTCCTTAGTCAGACCTGACTGTTAGTTGAACTAGTGATGTTTCAGGCCTAAAACCACACCTCCATGTAGCCCCGCTTTGGGCTATTTCCAGATAAACTCTGGGTAAAATATCTATGCAATAAACTCCAAAATTGTGTATTCCTTTAAGAACTAACCACTCCTCAACTACTCCCTAATTCCACCCTGAATCAACTAGTTAGCATATTTGCCACAAGTTTTATTATAGAATATCCTATATAAACTTTATCTGTACCCCTCTAACATTGTAGCTTCCCTAAGAACTCTTGCACTCTGAAAATAATAATAAATCTACCTTGACTTCAAGAATTCTTGAGTTCATGAATTCATTCCGGGTGACATATCCTTGGTACTCCAGTTTTTGTGGGGGTATCAACCATGTCTCCCTTTCTATCCCTCATCAGATAGGATTTTTCCTTCATGAATGCTTTGTACTTCTGTTGGATGACTGTATTTCTGAGAACAGCTGAGTCATTCATAGTTAATCACCACACAATGTGGCAGAAACTGTAAGCAATGTTTTCCTGGTTCTGCTCATTTCACTTTGTATCAGTTCATACAAATGTTTTCAGGGTTTTCTGAAATCTGCCTGTTTGTCATTTCTTATGACACGGTAGTATTCCATTACATTCGTGTATTACAGTTATTCAACCATTCCTCAATTAATGGGCATGCCCTCAATTTCTAATATTTTGTCACAACAAAAAGGGCTGCTAGAAATATTTTTGCACATGTAGGTCCTTTTCCCTTTTATATGATCTCTTTGGGATACAGACCTACTAATGGTATTGTAGGATCAAGGGGTATGCAGTTTGGTTTTACTTTAGGTCCAAATTACTCTCCAGAATGGTTGGATCAGTTCACAACTCAACCAAGAGTATATCAGTGTCCCTATTTTCCCCACATCCTTTTCAACATTTATCATTTTCCATTTTTGTCATATTAGCCAATCTAATAGGTGTGGCATCTCAGAGTTGTTTTGATTTGCATTTCTCTAATAAAAAGTGATTTAAAGCATTTCTTCATATGTGTACACATACACACACACACACACACACACACACACACACACACACATATATATATATATATATATATATATATATATATATATATATATCACCTTGATTTCTTGATCTGAAAGTTGGCTTTCAGTATTTATTCATTGAGGAATGGCCTGTATTTTTATAAATTTGACTTAGTTATCTATATATTTGATAATAAGGCCTTTATCAGAGACACCAACTTTCCTTCTAATCTTGATTACATTGATTTTGTTTGTGAAAAATCTTTTAAATTTTGTATAATCAGATTATCTATTTTAAATGTTGTGGTGTTCTCCTTTTCTTGTCTGGTCATGAATTCTTCTTCTCACCATAGATCTGGCAGGTAGATTATTTCTTGCTCTTTTAACTTGTTTAGTTGTCACCTTTAATATCTAAATTATGAGCCCATTTGGAACTTATCTTGGTATATGGTGTGAGATATTGGTCTATACATGGTTTGTGTCTATTGTTTTCTGGTTTCCTCACTGTTTTTGTCTAATAGTGAGTTCCTATCCCAAAAGTTGGAGTCTTTGGGTTTGTTAGACACTAGGATACTGTGGTTATTGGCTGATGTGCCTTGTGTATCTAATCTATTTCACTGATCCATCATTCTATTTCTTACCTAGGAAAAGATAGTTTTGATAATTACTGCTTTAGAATATAGTTATAAATCTGGTATTGCTAGGTCCCCTTCCTTTGAATATTTTTTCATTAATTCCCTTGGTATTCTGGAGTTTTTGTTCTTCCAAATGAATTTTGTTGTTATTTTTCCTAGTTTTATAAAATGATTTTGGTAGTTTCATTCATGTGGCATTAAATAAGTGAACTAGTTTAGACAGAATTATCACTTTTATTATATTGGCTCAGCCTACCCATGTACAATTGCTCTTTTTGCAATTGTTTAGACCTGACTTTATTTGTGTGAAAAGTGTTATGTAATTGTATTCACATAGTTTCTAGGTTTTTCTTGGCAAATATACTCCCAAATACTTTATATTATTTACAGTTATTTAAAATGGAATTTCTCGATCTCTAGTACCTAGACTTTATTGGTCATATGGGTTGATCTTACATCCTGCAACTTTTCTAAGGTTGTTAACTATTTCAAGTAATTTTTTTTGGTTGATACTGTAGGGCTCTCTAAGTATACTATCATATCATCTCCAAAGGGTGATAGTTTTGTTTCTTCATTGCCTAATCTAATACCTTCCATTTCTTTTTCTTTTCTTATTGCTATAGATAACATTTGTGGCACTATATTGAATAATAGTGGTGAAAATAGACATTTTTGCTTCACCCCTGATCTTATTAGGAAGACTGTTAGCTTCACCTATTACTTATGATGCTTACTGGTAGTGTTAGATAGATACTGCTAATCATTTCAAGAAGTGTTCTCCTTATCCTATACTGACTAGTGTTTTTAATAGGTATGTATACTGTGTTGTGTCAAAAGCTTTTTGAGAATCTATTGAAATAATCATATGATTTCTGTTGCTTTTGTTATTATTATAGTCAATTATATTGATAGTTTTCCAAATATTGAACCAACCCTCCATTCCTGGTATAAATGTCACCTCGTCAGAGTGTCTAATCATTGTGATATATTACTGTAATCACCTCGCTAGTATTTTGCACATTTTTTTTTTTACAGAGACATTCATTAGGGAAACTGGTCTATAATATTCTTTCTCTGTTTTAATTCTTCCTGGTTGAAGTATCAGCACCATGCTTGTGCCATAAAAGGAGTTTGGTAATTTTGCAAATAATTTACATAGTACTGGAACAATTAGTTCTTTAAATGTTTGGGAATAGGTGGAGCCAAGATGGCAGAGTAAAAGCACGGACTTACCTGAACTGTCCCTTAATGCCCTCCAAATACCTGTAAAAAAAAGGACTCTAAACAAATTCTGGAGCTATAGAAATAACAGAGTGAAATAAATCTCCTACCTAAGACAACCTAAATGTTTGTAGCATTCACTCATAGACCCCTCTGGAGCTTGGGATTTTTCCCTCAGGAATTCCCTAATGACTTGTTCAATTTCTTTTTCTAAGATGGAGTTATTTAGGTATTTTACTCCCTGATCTGTTAATCTAAGTATATTTTTTGTAAATATGTTATTATAAATATATTTTTATAATTTTTTGGTAAACATTTTTAACTATTCTTGCCTTTTTACATTTGATTTTGAGGTTTTAAGCCATATTACACAGTCAATCTCTGTGCATGTACCATATGTTACTTAGAAAAAGGCATATTCCTTTCTGTTCCCATTCAGTTTTTTACAAAGGTCTGTATATCTAACTTTTCAAATATTCTATTTAGCTCCTTTCTTTCTTGTTTATTTTTTGGTGGGATTTACTGAGTTCTGAGAGGGGGCTATTGAGGTCCCCCAAAAGTTTTGCTGTCTATTTCTTCCTGTGATTCACTTAACTTCTCTTTTCAGAATTTGGATGCTATGTGGCTTGGTGCATATATGTTTAGCATTCATATTGTTTCATTGTCTACAGTATCTTTTAACAAGATGTAGTTTCCTTCCTTATCTCTTTTCATTAGGTCAATTTTTGTTTTACTTTGTCTAAGATTAGGATTGCTACCTCTGCTCTTTCTGCTTCAGCTAAAGCTTGATTGAGTCTTCTCCAGCCCCATACCTTTACTCTATGTATGTGTCTCTGCTTCATGTGTGTGTCTTGCAAACAACTCTAATGCCAATCACAGCAGCACTGTTGCTATGAATAATTTCAAGGGTCTAATTGCATAGTATAACAAACTCTCCCTTTATTCAGAACAATGCATTGTTCAGTAAAGTACTGTATAACATTTATAGCAATATTCTTATGCAAAACATACCTATCTATCTAACTCTACACACACACACCTCATAACGCTCAGTATATCATATGGTACATAGCATGTGTCATTGCATTCAGTAGCATTCTCCAAAATACTTGTTTACAATCGGGGGTCCCAGGCTAGGGCCTTCCCTAGTTCAACACATCCTTAAGGGATAGCACAAAGTACCACACCATCCATCCCTATGTCATGGTAAGAAGAATCTCTTTAATAGATATCAATTGTCCAAGTAAAGTGTCTTTTTTCCTAAATTGAGGTTGACTTCCAAGTCCTATGCATGGCTCTTCTTCTGTGGGCTGACTGCTCTCAGCTCTCACTTGGATTTACATATAGGCAGCTCTCCACTCCTGCTCTATGTCTCAGTTCACGGGGACTGCTCCACTAAAAACTCTTGCTGCTTGACAGCAGGCTCCATGGGCTCCTGCCCACAGTTTCTGCCCCAGAGAAAACAAAGCTTACCAGGGCAAAAACAATAGTAACACACACCACCAGCACTGTCATCTTGATTCACTTCCAAAATCCAGAGGCTCTGTGATAATAGCTCAGCTCACTTAAACAAAATAAGGGGCTTACTCTAAGCTTCCTTCCCATGAACAGGTTTCTCTCCTATAGCCCTATCCATCTTCAAAGTTCAGAGGCTCCTTCAGCAAGTCTTTGACATCAGAGGTCTCCTCTAAGGTCTCAGAGGTCTCCTCTTTGCATTCTCTTCATCTCAATGCTGGCTTTCTTAATGTCTTATTTCTCATTCCTAGCTTCTCTTTATATACAGTTCTACTCAACATCTGATTAGCTAGAGTAAAATGTATGTACCTGATTGATTAGAGTTCACTTGCACATGTCTGCTTGACTCAGTACAGATGCATGTAAGACTGAGGCTGGGAAACTAAATATCACATGCATAAAAAAGTTCCACTTTGCTTGCTATTAAAACTACACATTGTAGGATCCTGATTTTTGGTCCACTCTGCTATCTACTTCCTTTTATGGGGAGAGTTCATCCCATTCACATATATGATTACGACCTGTGTATTTCCCTCCACCCTATTCTTCTTTCCAGTTTGTCCCCTCTGTCCTTTCACCCTTTCCTTCCTCACCAGTGTTTTGCTTCTGTCTACCCCCTCCCTTTTGTCAGTCCCTACACCAACCCCCAACTTGATTTCCTCCCCTCCTACTTCCCTATCAGGTAATTTACCCCATTCTACCTCTCCTTTCCTTTTGTACTCTCTTTTTCATCCCTCAATTTTTTTAATATCATTCCCTCCAATTCACTTTATAGCCATACTCTCTGTCTATGTATGTTCGTTCTAGATCTACTAGTTCTTATGCAACTTTTAAGAATTAGAAGTAGCTAGGTGAAATTTTATATCTCTAAATGCTTACATGAATAAAATGGAGAAAAGGGAGATCCATGAACTGAGTATGCAACTAAAAAAGCTAGAAACAGAACAAATTCAAAACTCCCAATTAAATATCAAATTCAAAATTTTAAAAATAAGGAGATTAATAAAATTGAAATTAAGAAAACAATTGAACTAATAAATAAAACTAAGAGCTGATTTTATAAATAAAAAGATAAAGCTTTGGTTAATTTGATTTTAAAAGAGAAAGAAGAAAATTAAATTACCAGTATCAAAAATAAAAAGGGAGAATTTACCACCAATGAAGAGAAATTAAAACAAGAATTAGGGCCTATTTTGCCAAATGGCACACCAATAAATTTGACAATCTTAGTGAAATGAATGAATAGTTATAAAAATATAAATTGCCCAGATTAATAGAATTAATTAACGGATTAACCCTATTTCAGAAAGAGAAATTGAACAGGCCATCAATAAATTCCCTAAGGGAAAAAAAAATCTCCAAGGCCAAGTGAATTCTACCAAACATTTAAAGAACAATTAATACCAATACTATACAAACTATTTGGTAAATAGGTGAAAAAGGAGTTCTACCAAATACATGATGCAAATTTATGATACAAATATGGTGCTGATACCTAAATCAGAAAAAGCCAAAACAGAGAATTCTCCCTAATGAATATAGATGTGAAAATTTTTAAATAAAATATTAGCAAAGAGATTATAGCAGCTTATCATGAGGATAATACCCTAAGACCATATTAGATTCATACTCAGAATGCGGGGCTGGTTCAATATTAGGAAAACTATTAGCATAATTGACTATATCAATAATAAAACTAACAGAAATCATGATTATCTCAATAGATGCAGAAAATGCTTTTGACAAAATGCAACACCATTCCAATTAAAAACACTAGAGAAAAGACTTGGTCTTCCAGGAGCCAAGCTGTCAGAATAATTCACTTTGAACCTCTTTTATTGATCTCAAACAAACCAGAAAATATTGCCCCAGGAAAAATCCTGGAATAATGGAGCCAGTAGAAAAATGGAGTGTAGCAGTTTTTTAAGCCAGAAGGCCTGTGAAAGGTCTCTCTCACTGTGGTAGAAGGGGTGCAGTAATGAACAGTAGGCATGCCAGAAAGCCAGAAAAAAGCCCCACCTCAGCAAACCAGGGGGAGATTCTGAGCTCCAGATGGTGGAGCAGGCAAGCACCAATATCAGGACCCCACCATGAGCCTTGGCACAGCCAGAGGAACCAGTGGATTCCAGCTCCAAGAGCAATGATTAACTCCAATGTGAACACATTCTCCAGCAGCTGAATTCCCATGTGCTTCAGTGCAACTCCAGGTAGGCAGCTAAATCTCCTGTTGCTTTGGGGCAGCTCTGAGTGATCAGGGATCCTCCAACAGTCAGAGCCCCCAACCCCACCTTCTGAGCTTTAGTGTAGCCCCAGGTAAAGACAGAAAAAACACACCTAGTCTCAGCACATACTAGTGACAACCAGCAGCTTCAGCTCAAAATCAAGCAAGCTGGCAGACTCCCTACAGCCTCCAGTTACCAGTAACTGAGGATCCAGCACACAAAGCCAGGGACCAGGCTGCTGGCCCTCAGCACAGGAAGTTTGAGACAGTGCCCCTTGTGTCCCAGAAGCAGAAATCAACTTGAAAAGTCAGGAAAAAGGCAAACCTCATGAGCAAAAAGCAACAACACTGAGACAATTATTACAGTGATAAGGAAGATCAAAATACAAATTTGGAAGAGGATGACATTATCAGTATGAGCAAATCTAAAATCTCAGAGGGAATATGAACTGATCTCAAGCACAAAAAGCCTTCTTAGAAAAGCTCAGGAAGGATTTTCAAAGTCAAAAAAGAGAGAAGAAAAATTGGGAAAAGAAATTCAAGAGAGTATGCAAAAGTATTCAAGAGAGAGTCAACAGTTTGGAAAAGGAAGGACATTAACTGACTACAGAAAACAAGTCCTTAAGAAATAAAATTTGCTAAATTGGGAGAAGTACAAAGAAGAAAACAAAACCCTAAAAGTAGAATTGGCAAAATAGAAAATGAGGCACAATAACTCACTGAAGAGAACTCCTTGAAAATTAGAATTGGCAAATGGAAAAAGTGGTACAAAAGCTGACTGAAGAAAACAATTTGTTGAAAATTAAAATAGGGAAAATGAGTCTATGAGACATCAGGACATCAAGAATCAGTTAAACAAAATCAAAATAATGCAAAAATAGAAGAAAACATAAAATACCTCACTGGAAAAACAATTGACCTGGAAAATATATCCAGGAGAGAAAATTTAAGAATTATTGATCTACATGAAAGTTGTGATCAAAAAAGAGGGTAGACAGCATCATTCAAAAAAATCATTGAAGAAAACTTCCCTGAGGTCCTAGAACCAGAGGACAAAAGACTCATTGAAAAAATCCACCAATCACCTCCTGAAAGAGATACAAAATTGAAAGCTCCAAGGAATATTGTAGCCAAATTCCAGAGTTATTAGGTCAGGCTATAAGCAGCCAGAAAGACAACTGGAATATCATGAAACCACAGTCAGGATCATACAGGACCTTATAGCTTCTATATAAAAAGAACAGTGGGCTTGGAATATGATATTCCAGGAGGCAAAGAAGTATGACTTACAACCAAGGAACAACTACTTAGCAAAACTGAGCATAATCTTTCTGGAGAGGAAATAGACATTCAATGAAATAAGGGTCTTCCAACCCTTTCTTATGAAAAGACCAGAAATCAACAGAAAATTTGATCTTTAAATAAAAGACTCAAGAGAGACCTTAAAAGCTAAACAGGAAAGAAAAAAAATCTTATTCAATAAGAGCAAACTTTTTACATTGTTACATGGGAAGATGATACTTATAATTCTTAAGTACTATATCTTTATTATGACATTTAGAAGGGATAGACATGGACCAAGTGTGTGGGTGTAAGCTGCCTTTGATATGATGATAAAAGAATCTAATTAAGTGGTGAAAAGGAATTGCACTGGGAGAAGAGGAAAGGAGGAGGCAGAAAAGGGTGAATTACATCACATGAAGAGGTGAAAATACCTATTATAGTAGAAGTAAAAGAAGGAAGGGAGATGAGCATTGTTTAAACCTTAATTTCATTGGATTGGACTCAAAGAGGGAATAACATACTTAGTTAGATATAGAAATCTAACTTACTCTATAAGGAGAGTGAGGGGAAAGGGGAAAGAAAAGGGAGGGGTAGATAGGAGGGAGGTAGGAAGTAGTAGGGAAGAAGAGAAAACAAAGGGAGGGAATATTGAGGGAGGCAGTAGTTAAAAGCAAATATCTAGTGAGGAGCAAAAGGGAAAAGGAGAGAGAAAAGTCTAAATAGGGGGAAAATAGGATAGAGAGAAAGACATGGATAGTAACCATAATTGTGAATGTGAATGGGCTGAACTCTCTCATAAAATGGAAGTTGGTAGTAGAGTGGTTAAAAAACCATAATCCTGCAGTATGCTGTTGTTTAACACAAGAAACACATTTGAAGCAGAGGGATGCACACAGAGTAAAGGTTTTTACTGGAGTAGTAAATGATATGCTTCAGCTGAAGTAAAAAAGCATGGATAGCAATCCTGACCTCAGACAAAGTAAAATGAAAAACTGACTAATTAAAACAGATATGAAAAGAAACTACATCCTACTAAAATGTACCACAGACAATAAAATAATATCATTACTCAACATATATGAATGAAGTGATATAGCATTCAAATTCTTAGAGGAGAAGCTAAGGAAGTTACAGGAAAAAATACACAGGAAAACTATATTAGTGGGGGACATTAACCTCCCCCTCTCAGAATTAGATAAATCTGAGACATTGGACTGTGAAGGCATCTAGTAACATGGGGAAACAAAAGAAAGCAAGGAAATATGCTTAGTTTACGAGATGAGAGGTTAAAAGAAAAAGATCGATTAAAACCAGAAAAGAAAGAGAAGAAAGATCCCACTGCTCTCAAAGAAAGAGAAGTTCCCTAGTACCATCCTGCTTGTCCTTCCAATAAAACACACAGTTGGGACCCCCTTACTACATCTTGGTTGATACCAACTTTGTCAACTTCTCCATCAAAGCCAAGTTGGACTTACTGCAGTCAATGATGGATTGTCTGTGTGCCAAGTGCATTCTCCACATAACTGACTGTATAATGGATGAAAATGAAAAACTGGGACAGAAGTACTGAGTAGCCCTGAGGATTGCCAAGGACTCACAATTTGAATGACTACCATGCTTGCACAAAGGAACGTATGCAGATGATTGCTTAATCCAGAGGGTCACTTAGCACAAGTGTTACTTTGTGGCTACAGTTGATTGAGACCTTAAGTGGAGAATCTGGAAGATCCTGGGAGTTCCCATCACGTACATTTCTAACCATAGGTATAACATCAAGAGAACACCAGACGATTATGGAGCACCTCGATTGTAACATCAAGAGACTGAAATTCCTGTGATTCCAGTCTACAAAATACCATTCTAGTCCATTACTTGTCATATTGGGATTACAGAGATTTGCTTTTTTATCCTGTTCTGAAATAATTTTTGTATCAATGAAAAACATTTAATTTATACATAAATCAGTTTTGTTTGACATTTCTATAGACTCAGTTATTCTTATTGTCTCATTCTTCTTCACTGCTGGATAATGGGCTTTAAATACTTCCATGGACTTTCTTCCTTTGCCTCTGCCCCTATTGTAGAATTTGCTGCTATATATAACTTTACTATATTGGGAATAAACATATAAATGAGAAAAATATTGAAGCTGCCACTAGATGTAAGAAATATTTCTTGAAGATATCTTAGAACATATGTTTCAAACTTCTAAGCAGTAGTTTCTAGTTTGTATTAGAAGTATAAGGAAACACTCCATGGATAATTATACAAGTTAATGTCTTAACTTCCTTCTCTTTTACACAGCCTTCATTCCTAATAATTACTCCTCCACCCAAATGAGTCAAAAAAAAAAAAAGAAAAGGAATTCAACAAAACTAACACATCTACAAATTCAAATACCCTTGGAGCTGTTTCACACCTGTAATCTACTACCTCTGCAAAGAAAGAAGGGAGGTACATTCTTACAGTTTGATGCAGTCAGGGTAAGGGAGCAGGGATGCTAAAGAGGGTCCCTTTATCAACTTTAAGTTTCAATCTTTCCCAAATATCTTTGGGAAGTATAGCCAATGAAATATTTTGACTGAAGAATGATAATTGCCTAGACATTGCTCTTAAATGTTTTTCTAATAATCTCAGTTGCATTGTAAACCATTCCCACACGTAGTGCCTTAAATATTTGAGTTTATTAATGATACTACATATATATAAATGTTGAGGACTGCAGCACTTAAAATTGAGTTCTGATTTTTTTTTTGGACAGAGTGATGTTCATTGTTGGTTTTGTATGGTATTTTTGGTAGTAGGTGTTTTTTTCCTTATGAAGAGAGAACCATGTTTTGCTATAACCAAATAATGCTGTCTGATTTTTTCTTTTAATGATCTAGCTTCAAGAAACGCAGTAATGCTTATGAAAAGCTGATTCAGTATCTTATGGGTAGGTGATAAGTACACTCTCAATTCAGCATTTATACCACTTAGTGTAACTGCAGTACTATATAAGGAGTTTATTTTGGAAGGATCCAGTCTGAGTGGATTTCCTAAAACAATTAAAGGTGCAGGAGGCATGATGTGGACTAGATAAGGAAAGGAAGTACAAAATGCTTATTGATTCATAATGTGGTTTCATCTTAGCTTGAATAAACAGTGCAGTGTTTAATAAATAGTAGCAGAATATTTACTATTGAAGCTTGGAAAGATATGAGTCCTTTGTATGAAATCTTCATTTATGCATGTGAGAGCTTTTAACTATTTTACACAATGGTGTTTGTTTTTGCCTGTTGGTGCTGTGTGCTAATTTAATTCATTCCATCAGGGACAAGACATTTTATGTGCTTCCCCCGCCCCAACGAAGTGTGTCTTGGATTTCTTTCTCTTCATGTGTATGTGTGGTTCTGTTCAAATGAAGTTGCTTTTGCGCACCAAAGACTTAATCATCCATTTCCTATAAAAAGGTAGCTACTTTTTTGCATAGACCTCAAGTATGTCATAGTTTAGAGCTGGAACTTAGGGAAAGATATTAAAATGAGGCTATGTTTTAGCATATGGGCAAGTAAAAAATCATATCATTTATCTTAAATGTATCATACATAAGCTGTTATATAATGATTGCCCCTTCAGATAGCTGTGAAATTAGATGATTGACTAGTTCTTATTTAGCTTTCTAATTTCTGTATAAGATTGATTGAATGAAATAGAAGTGGAAATTTTGGTTTATACTTTGCTTTCTTGTTTGGAGTGTCATTGTAACTACTGTATTGTAAATGATGGAAGATGATTGCCTATGTTATTTGGCGTGTGTTACTTGCATCCATATTTTATCAACATTAACTTTTGAACTCATCACTGCATATAAATGGGATATATCAATGTAACAATCATTTTTACATTTTCATTCTGGCATTGCGTAAACATTTGAGAAGCTGTACCTTGCAGGCTTGACTTAACTTTCTTTTTAAGAAATAAAATTTGTAATACAGTCTTTAGAGCATTTACTGGAATAAATAGTACAAACAGAGCATGTGAGCTTAAAATTCCCCAAATGTTTTGAAATTATAACATTTCTTTAAATGAATGAATTTCATATCACTAGTATACCTGTCTCACCAACTTTTCACTAAGCTAATAAGGGATATTTTTTCTTTACTCCATTAACACAAGCAGTGCTTTATTTAATGACTGTCTAGGTGAAATAAATGTGCCTAAAATTGATTTTTAAACAAAAACAAACAATGGAATTAAATCACAAAGTAATACCAGTAATATATTTTTAGATACACTGAAAATGAAGGAGTTTAATTTTTCCCACAATATTGTGTTTTTAGTAATCACTTCTATGCATTTTATACAAAGATAATTGTATATAAAATAAGCATCAACAGGCAAGTAGCCTGAGATAAATATAATTTTCACAGGTAAACAAGCACAAATTTATGGAGTCAAGAAAATATCTAAATGAACTTGTTATATGTCTTCACAGTCTTATTTTATTTATATAATCCCAGCAAATTGTTGATTTCTATCAGTTGGTCCTGGGAGTCAGATTTTCTCAATGCAAAATCCATTGCTGGTAATGGTTGTGTTGGGGACACCAGGAATAACATTTTTCTTTTTCTTTGGGGCCATTCAACTTTCAGGGTTCTGATGTATTTTTTTTTCTTGTATTTCAAATTGTAAGGTTCTGATGTTGTTACATTTCACAAGTGAACTTTAATGTTGTCTTATAATACAATAACGTTATGTATGCTATTCTTTATGGATTGTAATCATGAAAATTTTTAAAGAAATGCAAATTTCTTCGGAAATACTTTCATCTAAATTAAGTGGATTAAAAAAAAGAATTAGATAAATCTAGTCTCAAAACAGACAAGAAGGAAGTTAAAAAGGTGAATAAATTTTAGAAAACTTAGGTATGATAGAACTCTGGAACTAAAATTGAATGGGTATGAAAAGGAATATACCTTTCTCCCAGTGGTCCATGGCACCTGAAAAAAAAATTGACCATGTATTAGGGCATAAAAACCTCACAATTAAATACAGAAAGGCAAAAATACTAACTACATCCTTTTTAGGTCATAAGGCAATAAAAATTCTGTTTAATACAGGACCATGGGAAGACAGACCAAAAAATAATTGGAAATTAAATAATCTAATCCTAAAGAATGAGTGGGTCAAACAACAAAATGAAGAAAGAATTAATACCTTTATCCAAGAGAATGACAATACTAAGACAATATACCAAAACTTATGGGATGCAGCAAAAGTGATTCTTAGGGGAAGTTTTATATATCTAAAGGCTTACATGAATAAAATACAGAAAGGGGAGATCGATGAATTGGGCACATAATGAAACAATCTAGAAAAAGAGCAAATTAAAAATCCCCAAATTATGCCAAATTAGAAATACTGAAAACCAAAGAAGAGATTAATAAAAATGAAATTAAGAAAACTATTTAAGAAATAAAGAAATCTAAGAGCCTGGCTTTCTTATTTATTTATTTATTCATTTTTAATATAAATTTATTTATTTAACTTTTTACATTCATTTTCACAAGATTTTGGGTTCCAAAATTTTCTCCCCATTTGTG
>JAQQSK010000656.1:0-15397 GCA_028658325.1 Potorous gilbertii
CCCATATTGAATAACAAGGTTTTTTCCCCTGCTTACCTTTTTAAGACTGTCTTGAGACCTACATTTGTAGATTGAATTTTCTATTGAGTTCTGGCCTTTTGATCAGGAAGGTCTGGAAATCCCTTGTTTCCTTGAATATCCATCTCTGTGCCTAAAATATTATACTCAACTTTGCTGGGTTATTGATTCTTCGTTGTAGTCCCAGATGCTTTGACTTACTGAAAATCATTTTCCAATTTCTTCAGTCTTTTAATGTAGAAGCAGCAAGGTCCTGTGTGATCCTGACTGTAGCTCCTCGGTATTTGAATGGTTTCTTTGGCTTCCTGTAGTATTTTCTCCTTCACTTGATAGTTCTGGAATTTGGCAAAGATATTCTTTGGTGTTTTTAGTTTTTAGTTTGGGATCCTTTTTGAGAGGTGAATTGTGGATTCCTTCAATGTGTATTTTCCCCTCTGGATCTAGAACTTCTAGACAGTTTTCTTGATGATTTCTTGGAAGATATTGTCCAGGCTATTTTTTTCATCAATGGTTTTCTGGTAGGCCAATAATTCTTAGATTTTCTCTCCTAGATCTATTTTCAAGGTCAGTTGTTTTTCCAGTTAGACATTTTACATCTTCTAGCTTTTCATTCTTTAGATTTTGTTTGACTGATTTTTGATGTGTCATAAACTTATTCGCTTCTACTTGCCCAATTCTAATTTTTATCAAATTATTTTCTTCAGTTAACTTTTGTATCTCCTTTTCCATCTGTCTAATTATTCCTTTTAAGGAGTTATTTTCTCCAGTTAGCTTTTGTACTTCCTTTTCCATTTGTCCAATATTTCTTTTTAAGAAGTTGTTCTCTTCAGTGAATTCTTGTTTTTCATACTTTTAAAATGATTGGCCAGTTTTTCTTCTGTTCTCTAATTTGGCTTTTAAAATCCTTCTTCAGCTCTTCCAAGAGTGCTCTTTGTGCTTGCGACCAGTTCTTAGTCCCTTCTGAAGTTTCAGATGGGAGTACAATCTTGATGCTGACCTCTTTGGTTTTTGTGCTTTGGACCTCATCCCCATAGAAAGATTCTATGGTCTTTTCTTTCTTGCTTTGCTTCTTACTCATGATGGTGAGGTTTTGTGTGTTGGGACCTCTAGTTCTTTCATCTAGAAGTAAAGTACTACTGCTTACCTGGTGTTGAGCTGGCTGGTGTGAGGAAGCAGAGGCCAGGTGAAGTTTTTTTGTTTTTTCCCAGATTTACCCTGTAAATTTACCCTGTAAGCACTTGTTAAATGTGGGGGAGAGGTGCTCTGGCCACAGGACATCTCCTTTGCTGAGGTAGAGCATAGGCAAGCTCGGTGGTTGGTGATCTTTGCCCTAGTGTCTTCCTGTTTCCCCTGCTGAGGCACGCCTGGGGTCCTGGTGTTGGTGGTTGTGGGGCTCCATCCACCTGGGGCTCTGGATCTCCTCCTGGTTTGCTGAGGTGGGGCTCTCTGGGACAAGGTCCTGCACTGGTTCCCTTCTGCCCCAACAAGAGGAATCCTCCTTGCCTTAAGCTCTACAAGACTGTTTGCCCCTTCTACTGATCCTACTGTTCCAGGATTTTTCTGGGGAAATATTTTATGGTTCTTTCAAGGTCAGCAAGGGGAGGGGGAGAGAACATTTACCAATCACCCCACCATTTTGGCTCCTGGAAGATCAAGTACGTGATTTGCATACATTTAATCTGTGGGCTGATAGTCTCAGGAGTAGCTGCTGCAGATGCCTAGGGCTCTGCAGCTCTCACTCACCTGGCTCTGCTGGACTCCTGTCCTGGGCTTATATGCCTGAGATTCCACAGTGCAGAATGCCTGGGGTTTTTTGCTTGGCCCTGCCATGGTGGGGACAGCCCCACTGTGTGTGGTGGTAGAGGAACACATAGAACACAGTGGGGCATGTCCCTTCACCCCTGCAGAACAGAAACTTCCCATTGACCTTCCAGTTTGTCCTGGTCTGTGAATCTGCACAGTCTGTCTCCTATTGGATTCTGCCCCTCCAAAATTTGGTCAGATTCTCTTTTTAGAGGTATTTGAAGGAGTTTGTCTAAGTGCTTAGGTGAATAGTTGCTCTCACTTGGCCATCTTGACTCTGCCCCCCCTTAAAGGCCCTCCTTAAAAGAACACAGGGTTCCTAAAATTTCTCACATTAGGATGTCTTACTTTTTCAACATTTTTTTCCCCTGTGGAATTGCTTTTGATATTTTTTCCCAGAAAAGTATTTGTTTTAAATAAAAAGCACCAAGTTTTAGAAAGGGAAGGAAAAAGGAGAGTGGGAGCTGCTTTTCACCTTAATTTGTGTTCCCAATACTTAGCACAGTGCCTTGAACATGGCAGACCCTTCACAAATGCTTATTGACTGACTGACTGATCTTCTGGTGGAATTCTACATTTATGACACATTTGTGAATTATTTATTTAAAATGACTTATTTTAGATTGAATTCATGTCATATTTTCTTTGTATACAGTCTGATTAAATCTTGATTGATACCAGGTTGTATAGTACAGTGACAAAATACCATGATGCCAATTTGGATAGAGTAGTATCTTTGATAACTATTGATCAAAAACTTTTGGAGCTTTCTTAACTTTCAAATCATCAATATATCAATAAACATTTATTAAGCGCTCACTATATCCCAGGTACTATTCAGGGCACAAAGGATAAAGAGACAAAAATGAAACCTACCTTTCTACTTATTGAGGAACTTACATTCTTCAAGACCTATGTGCGTGTGTGTGTGTGTGTGTGTGTGTGTGTGTGTGTGTGTGTATGCATATTTTAAAATTCTACAAACCAAATACAGGTTTGTAGAGGTACTAGCAGGTGCAGTAATCAAGAAAGGCCTCAATTACTTTATCTGATCTTTTATCACATAAGACATTTCATCTTCATTCTTTACCCCAATTATCCTTGCCATGTCCTCCAAACTCAATCAATTTCAAAGAATCACAGAAACTTAGAATATAATGAGAGTGAGAAAAGGGAACAAGTATTTTTAAGTGCCATTCTGTGGTAAGCACCATCTTAAACTCTTTACAAGTATGTTTTTAATCCTCAAACAAGCCTATGATTTAAATACTATTATTAACCCCCTTTTTACAATTGAAACTGAAGCAGACAGTGTCTCAATGACATTTAAAGAGATGCACACAGCTCATAGGTGTCTGAGGCCTGATTTGAACTGAGGTCTTTCTGACTCCAGGCCTGGCATTCTATCCACTGCCACATTCAATGTATTTTTATATAATTTCCTGGTATGTGCTTCAGTGTTTCATGAAAAGATTTAAATGTTTTGTTTATATAAATAATTACTTTTTCAGAGAAAAGCATATTTTGTGTATAATAAAAATGGTTGTCCTTGCAAATCACTCTTTAAATATCACAGTTTAATTTCTCTTTCATTTGGCATTATCACAAATATTAGAGCAATAATCCCTAATGGAAGCCATTAAAGCAATAATCTCAGTAGGAGGTTTAAGTTGGCAATAGTTACCCTCTTAGTAAGCATTTTAATGGATTATTCTTTCAAAAACACTGGCTTTCCTTTAATATGTTATTTTATAATTTTGAATGTTTAAATATTGTAGTTTATCAAGACCATAATGCTAATATGTGATTTTCTGTAAAATATTCATTTTAACCAAGTGCAAATTAAAGAACCCTAGAAACCACTTATTTCAGTAAACATCATTGAGTAAAATATGCATAAAACTGAGTTTGCTCTTTATCATTGTTGGGGAATATCATAAGCCTGCCTTGAGAAGAATTGCTATAGCTCTGCTGGTAGCCTATGAAGCAAATATCTAAAGTGAGATATTAATCAAGAAATTAAGGGGCAGCTAGGTGATACAGTGAATAAAGCACCAACCATGGAGTCAGGAGGATCTGAGTTCAAATCCAACTTCATGCACTTGACACATACTAACTGTGTGACCTTGTGTAAGTCTCATAACCCCAATTGCCTTGCCTTCCCCCCTCCAACAAAATAGAGTGGTTAAGAGAGGAAATGAGTAGCCGCAATGTTGGCTGAAATAGGGAGTGGGTAGATAGAATTAAGGGGAGGCAGTCCAGTTGAAATGTTAGGATGAAGGATGTGCTAACCTAGTAATGCAGGAAAGTTACAAGGTTATACATTTATAGTGGTTCATTTGGCTTGGTTATATTTATATTTACATGCCAAGTTTGGTGAAGAAATGATTCAAGAGTGTGAAAGTTTTGAGTTAAGGCTGCACTTTTTCTCTAAACAAATGGCTTGAGAATGTGTAGTGAAATATAGTTTCTATACCATATTCAATTCAAGGTTAGCAGGGGTATGGAATTCCCATTGCTAATTCTGCTTTTCAGTATTAAATTGTTTGTGCTGATATGTTGTCATTGTTCAGTTGTATTCAGTTGTGTCCATCTCTTAGTTGGACCCCATTTGGGGTTTTCTTGGCAGATACTGGAGTGGTTTGCCATTTCCTTCTCCAGTTCATTTTACAGATGAGGAAATGGATACAAAGGGTTAAGTGACTTGCCCAAGATTACACAGCTAGTATGTGACTGAGGTCAGAGTTTAATTCAGGAAGAGGACTATTCCTAACTCCAAGCCTAGCAAACTATCCACTGAGCCACCTAGCTGCCCTCTGTGCTAATGTAACTTGAAGATATAAAAGTAGAGGGATTGTGGAATATATTCACAGCTTGTGTTCATCTTGCATAAGATAAGCATAAAGTCTAGGTTTATGAAGCCCTTTCTCCACAACTTTATAAGAAGGAAGGATTATTGCAATAGCCTGCTGTTTGGTCTACCTGCTGCATATTTCTCCCACTCCAATCTATCCTCCATGCAAGTGCCAAAGTGACCTTAAAATGCAAGTTTTGGGGACAGAACCAAGATGGCAGAGTAAAAGCAGGGACTTCCCTGAGCTCTCTTCCAAAGTCCCCCAATACCTGCAAAAATGGCTCTAAACATATTCTAGAGCTACAGAACTCACAAAATGAAACAATTCCCCAGCCCAAGAAAACCTGGAAAGCCAACAGAAAGGATCTTTAGCACTGGGAAGGAACTGGGCATACTCCAGCATGGGTTGTACCAGCACAGACCTGCCTGAGCAGGCCTCAAGGGACTGAATCATTGGCAGTTGTGGCAGTTTTCAGACTTCTCAACCAACAAATGCCAAAAAGTTCAGTGGGAAAACTGTGGGACCTGGGTGCAAGAGGAGTGTGCAATTTGGCCAGGTCTGGCCCCAGCCCCAGGGTTGTGAGGGTGGTGGCAGTGGTGGCTGGTGGCTGTGGCAGCAGCAGCAGCAAAGGCTGCTTTTGGAGCTCTAGGCCCATGGATGGTGGGGGATTGAGCAGCTGATATAAAATCCTTAAAGCCTGGGACAGTACACTGACCCCCAACCCCAGTGGAAGCAGAGTTCTACTTTGACAAAGAGTTTGGCTGGGAAGATGAGTACACATCGTAAAAGAACTCAGACGATTGAATCTTACTTTAGTGACAAGGAAGATCAGGGCATACCACCAGAGGAGGGCAGCAGAATCAAAGCTCCTACATCCAACGCTCTCAAGAGGAATATGAATTGGTCACAGGCCATGGAAGAGATCAAAAAGGGTTTTAAAAATCAAGTAAGAGACATAGAGGAAAAATTGGGAAGAGAAATGACAGTGATGCAAAAAAGAATCATGAAAAATGAGTCAACAGCCTGCTAAAGGAAAGTCCCCCAAATACTGAAGAAAATAACACCTCAAAAAATACAATAAACCAGATGACAAAAGCAGCCCAAAAAGCCAATGAGGAGAAAAAGTCTTAAAAAGCAGGATTGACCAAATGGAAAAGGGGATCCAAAAGTTGACTGAAGAAAATAATTCCTTCAAAATTAGAATGGAGCAAACAGAAACTAATGGCTTTATGAGAAATCAAGAAATTATAAAACAGAACCAAAAGAATGAAAAAATTGAAGACAGTGTGAAATATCTCATTGATAAAACCACTAATCTGGAAAATAGATCCAGGAGAGGTAATTTAAAAATTATTGGACTACTCAAAAGCTATGATCAGAAAGAGAACCTAGTCACCATCTTTCAAGAAATTATCAAGAAAAAATACCCTGATATTCTAGAAACAGAGCATAAAATATAAATTAAAAGAATCCACCAATCGCCTCTGGAAAGAGATTCTAAAAGGAAAACTCCTCAAATAGTGTAGTCAAATTCCAAAGTTTCCAGGTCAAGGAGAAAATATTGCAAGCAGCCATAAAGAAACAGTTCAAGTATTGTGAAAATACAATCAGGCTAGCACAAGATCTAGCAGCTTTTACATTAAGGGGTTGAAAGTCTTGCAATATGATATTCCAGAGGTCAGAGGAGCTAGGATTAAAGACCAAAAATCACCTACCCAGCAAAACTGAGTATTATCTTTCAGGGGGAAAATGGATATTTAATGAAATAAAGGACTTTCAAGAATTTTTGATGAAAAGACCAGCGCTGAATAGAATATTTGACTTTCAAATACAAGAATCAAGAGAAGCACGAAAAGGTAAACAAGAAACAGAAATCATAATATACTTATTAAAGTTGAACTGTTTACATTTCTACATGGAAAAATGATATTTGTAACTCATGAGACTTTTCTCAGTATTAGGATAGTTGGAGGAGATAGATAGAGAGATAGGTAGATAGATAGATAGATAGCACAGGGTGGTTGAATAGGAAGGGATGGTATCTAAAAAGTAAACAGAAGGGGGTGAGAGAGGAATATGTTGGGAAAAGGAGAAAGGGAAATATAGAATAGAGGTAAATTATCTCACATAAAAGGGTCAAGGAAAAGGTTTCACAATGGAGGGCAAGAAGGGGTAAGTGAGAAGGAATGAGTGAACCTTACTCTCATTGCGTTTGACTTAGAAGGAATAACATTCACACTCATTTGGATTTCTTACTCTACGGGAAAGTAGGGGGAAAGGGGACAAAAGCGGGGATGATAGAAGGGAGGGCAGATTGGGGGTAGTCAGAAGCAAATACTTTTGAAAGAGGACAGGGTCAAAGGAGAAAATAGAATAATTAGGAGGTGGGATAGGATGGATGGAAATATAATTAGTCTTTCACAATATGACTATTATAGAGGTGTTTTGCATAACTCCACTTGTATAACCTATATTGAATTGTTTGCTTTTTCATTGGGGGTGGGTGGGGAGGGAAGAAATTTGGAACTCAAAGTTTTAAAAACAAATATTAAAAGTTGCTTTACATGCAACTGGGAAATAAGATATATAGGTAA
Organism: Potorous gilbertii; assembly: GCA_028658325.1. Classification (NCBI taxonomy): domain Eukaryota; kingdom Metazoa; phylum Chordata; class Mammalia; order Diprotodontia; family Potoroidae; genus Potorous; species Potorous gilbertii. The sequence goes on from JAQQSK010000656.1 coordinate 7,271, forward strand.
TGGGGTATAGAAATCTATCTTGCCTTTCAAAAAAGTAAAGGGGAAGGAGAAAAGGAGGGGTTATAAAAGGAAGGGGATACTGGGGAAAGGGGTAATCAGAATGCACACCATCTCGGGGTGGGGAAGGGAAAGATGAGAGGAAATCTGGAACTCAAAACCTTGTGGAAATGAATGCTGAAAACTGAAAATAAATAAATAAATAATGCAAATCTGACCATGTCATTCCTCTACTACCCCCACCCCACCCCCACTATTAAATTCCAGTGTCTTAGAATCTCCAAGATCAAATATATATCTTTTATTTGACAATCAAAGACCTTTGTAACCACTGCCCCCACCGATGGGGGAGACAGATCTTTCCAATCTTCTTATACCTCACACTCTATCTTCCTCCATATATACTCTGCTTTCCAATGACTTTGGCTTCCTTGCTGTTCCTTCCACAAAATCCTCCATTTCCTGGCTCTGGACATTTTTCTAGCTATCCCTCATGTCTGGAATGTTTTCCCTCATCATCTCTACATCCTACCTTCTTTAAAGTCCCAGCTAAAATCCCAGAAAGCTTTTTCTGATTCCCTCTAATTCTAACACCTTTCCACTGTGGATTATCTCCAATTTATTCTGCATATCTTTGTACATGGTTGTTTGCATGTTTTCTTTCATATTGGTCTGTGAACTTATTGAGAGTGAGGACTGACTTTTTCCTTTCTTTGTATTCCTAGCAGTTAGTACAGTGCCTGACACATGGCAGGTGATTAATAATTTTTTTTTAACTGACTGACCAAAGGGAATGCAAGTGTTATTATCAGATAATAAGTTGTCTCCTTGGGTATAATCTGGGATATGAAGTTAGGAAGACCTGAATTTGAGTCCCGACTCAGACATACAAGCTGTGTAATACTAGGAAAGTCTCGTAACTTCTCCCAACTTCAGTATCCTAATCTGAAAATGAAAATAAAAATATCACCTATGATAGTGATTGTGAGAATTGAATGAACTAACATATCATATGCAAAGTAATTTGCTAATCTTCCAACACTGTATAAAGGTTAACTATTGTTACTATCTTCACCATTTTAGAAATGAAGAGACTGAGGCTCTGAAAGGTTAAGTGAATTGACCATGATCATACAGCCAGCGAATTTAAGAAGCCAGATTCAAACCAGTAACTTGTGATTACAATGACCTTGCCTTTTCTGCTATACCGTACTGCCACTAATGCTACTCCTTTACCTTTTGGTATCCTAGTCCAAGGAATTCCTTATGTAAAACCAAACAACAGAAGTTGCTCAAGGTGGGAAGAATCGTACCTGAAGCTACATGAATGAATACAATATATCACAGGACTGAGAAAGCCTTGATCTGGAGGAAACCATTTTTTAAAGAGTGGTAGACTTCTCTTATTCTTTTTTGCTTTGGAGAGAGAAAGAGGAGGCTGTCCTGCTAACATCCTTTCTATGACTTTCCAAGGACCACGTACCTGAGAGAACCATGGGTCTGCCTTTAAGCAGATACTCCTGAGGAATGCCTACCTTTTCTTATAGAACATTTATGGTGCTAACACAGAGCCTTCAGTTTGCCTGTGGAGTATCATGAGTGATAATCATCCTTGGGGGCTTCAGTCCAGAATAGCCAGATGAAGCAATGCAAAGAGTATGCTGGGTATTCAGTCAGGAATAACAGAGTTCAAATCCAGTCTCAGATATTTATGTCACTTAATCTGTTTTTCTCAGTTTCCTTCACTGTAAAATTGGAATAATAATATAACTCTCAAGAGTTATAAAAACCAAGTGAGATAAGATTGGTTAAGTGCTAAACAAAGTACCTAGCACACATTAGGTACTTAATACTTGCTCCTCCCCTTCCTTCTATTTTTACAAATCTGACAATAATTGGCAATTGTATGTCCTGTTTATCCAAGCTGAAAAAAACAAACTTCCAAGTCTGCCATGACTATTTCAATTTTGGGGTCCAAGTGAAGATTCAGAACTCAGCAAAAAACCATCAGCATAATTCATCCATAGTTTCAATGATGGTTTTAAATAATAAAATCTTGTAAAAATGATTAATCTGTATGATAAAGGGTCAATATAATAAAAATGACAGTGCTACCAAAATTAATTTACAGATTTAATGATTCACCAACCAAACTCTGAATGAGATACTTTGTCAACTTAGATTAAAAAAAAAATTCATTTGGGAGAACAAAAGAGATAGAATATCAAGAGAAATAATGAAAATTTAGGAAATGAAGGGGTATAACCTTTATAGACCTTAAACTGTGTATTAGCAATCATCAAAAACATTTGACACTAGTTTTAAAATAGAAAAGTTTGTAAATGGAACAGACAAGAAAAGGAAAAATCAGAAATAACGGAACTCAATAACCTAGTGTTCAGTTAACTTGAAAACATGTGACCTAGGCAAAAACTCCCTATTTAATATGAATTTCTTGGAAAATCAGAAAGCAGTATGGCAGACCTGGGCTTAGACTAATATCTTAAAATAAATTCAAAAGTGTGCTCCTCCTTCATTGTTGAAGAAGACCATGCCATCAGAGAAATGATGACATGACTTGGATTGACTTTGTTTTGAGTAAGTGAGGGCTATGCAGGTCACCAGCCTCATTTCTCCTCCAGAGCCATCAGAATCCAGTGACAAGATAGTCATCAGGATGACTGGAGATGACCCAGGATGAGGTAATTGGGGTTAAGTGACTTGCCCAAGGTCACACAGCTAGTGAGTGTCAAGTGTCTGAGGTGAGATTTGAACTCAGGTCTTCCTGACTCCTGCACTGGTGCCCTATCCACTGCACCACCTAGGTGCCCCAAATTCAAAAGTATTCATAATCTGAATATTAAAGATCAAGCCATAGAAATTAGAAGAAAAGCAGATCATATACTATATATGATAGGTATAAGTAGGGAATTAATTCTTAACCAAACTAGGGATAGAGGCATTTACAAAAACCAATAAGATACCACAAAGTGTCACAGAACTCCTTTTCCCCTCATATTTTCATACACAAGCAATATTGTTTCCATTACTTCAACACCATTAGCTCATGAGCACATTTACGGAGCACTAGCAAACCAATTTAGATATGTTTCCTGTTTATCTCTCTTAAAAGTTGATTAGCTTCTATGTAAAGCTAACAAATTTCACAGCTTTCTACTTTTGGCAGAAAAGCAACACTTTTGGGGTGTGAAAACTACTTTTGCATTTTGAAAAAACGCATTAAGGGGAAAAAATAAAATGTTTTTTTCCCCTGAAAATATGTTTTGTTTGGCTTTTTAGAAGCCAGTTTTATTGTCAAAATTTGTATTTATGGGTTTTTTTTTCTTTCCTGTTTTGCACTGGTGACAAAAAGATTCTTAAGTCATGATTTCATTTCATGGAACATATCTGTTTTATATTAGATGTATCTACTACTATTGGAAAGCCTGCTGGAAGAACAAGAGCAGAGACCAAATTTAGCTGGCAGCATTCAAATAGCACTAGGTTGGATGCTTCACAGGCTCATCATAACTTTCTCCCCATTCTGATGCATTCCCTTTCTTAATAAGGCCAGACATTCCCTGGACCCAGGCAAATGTCCATCAATTAATCAATCAAAAGTATCTATTTAGTATCCACCATGTGCCAGACCCCATGCTAAGATACAACTTACAATGAAAACAAAAGGGGAGGAGAGCAAATGTGAAATGACACCTTTTTCATACTATATGTTTCAGTCTAAGCCAGCACTTCTTTTGCACACACTTTTCTGGCTTCTACTACATTTGTTCTCTCACCATCTTATGCCTTTAAATTCTTCCATATTGATCAAATATATCAAATCACATATGCCAGACCCTTTCGTACTCTTTGGGACTCTTAAACATTTTGATAGAAATGGGCAGTTAACCACTTCACACATCAGTTACTAGGCACCACATGGAAGTTTCAGAGAAAACATTAATCCATAGCAAATATTATACTGCCTATACATCTCTCTGCCTCCCAACCTCATACTATACCAATTTCTTGTTGCTATAATTGACAATACAATTCTGTTATGTAATAAATTATTGGTCCCTAAGTTTTCTTAATTCTTGCAAATAGCATGTTGATTTGACTTGAAAGAGTGAAGAAGTGTAAGATATAGGTCTTGTTTTCTTGGCTGAATCTTGTTTTCTAGGCTCAATCTATTAATTTTAACCTAGTTCAAGGATTTATGAAAATGTGTTGGGTTTAGTTAGAATTTCAAGACACAGTAACATCATTTTATTATTGAGCTGCAGCTAATCATGGAGTCAGAGATGTTAGAAAGGACTTTAAACTATCTATTAAAATATCTCCCTGCTTTCAAGACAAATATTTAATAATTATTTTGTCCCCTACCTATCTACACTTTTAGTATATAATTGGCAAAATATTTCTGAAAATATGATTAGGTTACGTTTGCAACAGTATTTTTTTATGATTCAAATGATCTCAAACACTCAAATATTCAAGTAATTCATATAATACAATTATTTTTTCATAGATGGCCAAAATAATTTCCTGATTATGAATGATGCATTTTAATTGGAAAAAATAAGTCTTCTAGATTACAGCAGGATAATATGCATATTTCTGCTTTGGCATTTCTTTGCATTGTGGAGAGCAGATCTGATTCAGATCTCCAGTGACTGTTACAAGGAAATGAGTGGTTAGCACCATGATCAGTGATCGACATTAATCGTAACTGCATTGGCTGATTCAGCACTAAATGTGGTTAGCACCAAAACACTGGCATTACTTGAGATGTTTAAGTAGGGAAGGCCAGTTACTAGTTGTGACGAATTTAATTTGACTTGCTGAATTTGATGTATTTGATCAGTATAGATGAGTCACTGAGAAAATTAAGATATGTAGGAGTAGGATGCAAGACTTAGGAAAAACACTACCATATTATCCAGGTTACCTAAAGGAAAATTTCCCTGTTATATGTGTTTCTCTTCTGCAGTGCATTAACCATCAGCAAAGCATTTGGGGGTTATTGATGTGCCTATATATCATCTAATCACTCATGGCAATAGTGTCTCCATAGGATAAGGAGTCATTATTTGGAAAGGACTGATTCTGTCACAAGACTTCTCAAAAATAACTTCAATTGCATGTCTGATATTTCTGAAATGAATGAGATTTTTATGTCTCATGTAGAAAGAAGTCATGTCTGAATACTCTTTCTTTCAAAGGATAAATTATTTTTAAATAGCCGTTTGATATATTAAGAGTATATCGATAAGAATAGCAGCCGTTACTGAAATAAATCTTTATCATCACTCAAAGAATCAGCTGAATTTACACTATCTGCTAGTTGGTTGACCATAGATGACCATGGACCTTAGCATAAGATCCCAGGTAAGAAAATCACTAATGTAAAATGCTTCTATTTAATTTTTTGTCTCTACTTCTTTTTATTTCTCTATCCTATTGTGACCTTTTGTGATAAAAAATCCTCCAACAATTTTATGAGTGCATCTATCATTTTAAAGATCACAAACAAAAATAATCCTCTTTTTCAACATCATCAACAAATAGCTATAGTTATTTGAAATGCATTTTTATATTTCCCTGGCTTGTAATTTAAGAGAAAATAAACAAAAATAGCATTGCAGTAGTTAATCACTGGTCATGGCTTTTCATCTCTCAGGTAATTTTTACTCCAAGTCACATAATTTTATTGTTTTTAACATCATATAATTTTAAAAGCCAAATTTGTATTTAGACAACCTGAACATCATAATGCATATATTCTTTCATTTCTTTTCTTATGATTTATTATTCTACCCATAAGGAATTTTACACATTAACATTCTATTATTAGATAATCGAATATTTGTAACAAATATTTATTTGTAACAAATATTTATTTGTAAATATACAGAAAACTTTGAATGCATGGTATGAAAGCAGATTATTTTTCATGTTTCTATGCACTCATTTAAATTATGAAATCAGTTTTATTCTTTTTGTCTCCAATTGCCAGCATGTGGTAAAGATTCTGAAACTATTTTAAGTGTGAATGTGTTATATTTTCAAGAACCAAACTTGACCTTTTGGGATATGTACTAGATTAGAAAAAGCTGTGGGATTTATAAGGACCACATACTCTGCCCTTGAATATTTGAAGTAGAAAAAATGATCCAGTTATTTTAGATTAAGAGGTGAAGTATTTCTGACCATTTATGCATTATTTCATTTCTATTTTCCAAATGAATTCAACAAATACATTTGAGTATGTTTAATTTTTCTATATTAAAGCAGTTCTTCCTCTCACCCTCACTCCCAGCTCAGACCATGTTTTTTATTTGTATTTATTTTTTAAAATTTATTTATTTATTTTAAGTTTTCAACATTCATTTCCACAAAATTTTGAGTTCCAAATTTTCTCCCCATCTCTTCCCTCCCCAACCCCAAAATGCCAAGCATTCTGATTATCTCTTCCACCAATCTGCCCTCCCTTCTAACATCTCTCCCTTCTGTTATCTCCATCTTTTCTTTTGTCCTGTACAGCAAGATAAATTTCTATACCCCATTACCTGTACTTTTTACTTCTCAGTTGCATGCAGGAACAATACTCAACATTTGTTCCTAAAACTTTGAGTTCCAACTTCTCTTTCTTCCTCCCTCCTCACCCATCCCCACTGGGAAGGCAAGTAATTCAATATAGGCTACATATGTGTAGTTTTGCAAATGATTTCCATAATAGTCATGTTGTGTAAGACTAACTATATTTCCCTCCATCCTATCCTGCCCCCCATTTCTTCTGTTCTCTCTTTTGACCTTGTCCCTCCCCAAGAGTGTTTACTTCTAATTGCTCCCTCCTCCCATTTGCCCTTCCTTCCATCATCCCCGCCCCCCATCCTGCTTATTCCCCTTCTCCCTTGCTTTTCTGTATTGTAAGATAGGTTTTCATACCAAATCGAGTGTGCATGTTATTCCTTCCATGGGTCAGATGTGAAGACAGTAAGCTTCACTTTTTTTCTCTCATCTCCCCCTGCTTTTTACCTCCATTGAAAAGACTTTTTCTTGCCTCTTTTATGAGAGATAATTTGCCTCATTCCATTTCTCTCTTTCTCCTCCCAATATATTCTTCCCTCAACCCTTACTTTTATTTTTTTAGACATGATCCCTTCCTATTCAACTTACCCTGTGAGCTCTCTCTTGCTCTCTCTCTCTCTCTCTCAATCCCTCCATATATATGTATATATGTATATGTGTGTATATGTGTGTGTGTATGTGTGTGTGTGTGTACCCAGTACCAAGTACCCAGATACTGAGAAGAGTTTCGAGAGTTACAAATATTATCTTTCCATGTAGGAATATAAACAGTACAACTTTAGTATGTCCCTTATGATTTCTCTTTCCTGTTTATCTTTTCATGCTTCTCTTGATTCTTGTGTTTGAATGTCAAATTTTCTATTCAGCTCTGATCTTTTCATCAAGAATACTTGAAAGTCCTCTATTTCATTGAAAAACCATTCTTTCCCCTTAAGTATTATACTCAGTTTTGATGGCTAGGTGATTTCTTGGTTTTAATCCTAGTTTCTTTGACTTCTGGAATATCATATTCCAAGTCCTTTGATCCCTTAATGTAGAAACTGCTAAATCTTGTGTTATCCTGATTGTACTTCCACAACATTCTAATTGTTTCTTTCTAGCTGCTTGCAATGTTTTCTCCTTGACCTGGTAACTCTGGGATTTGGCTACAATGTTCCTAGGAGTTTCTCTTTTTGGATCTCTTTCAGGAAATGATAGGTAGATTCTGTCAACATTTATTTTGCCCTCTAATTCTAGAATGTCAGGGCAGTTTTCTTTGATAATTTCATGAAAGATGATTTCTAGGCTGTTCTTTTGATCACGGCTTTTAGGTAGTTCCATCATTTTTAAATTGTCTCCCCTTGGTCTATTTTTCAGGTCAATTGTTGTTCCAATGAGGTATTTCACATTATCTTCCATTTTTTCATTCTTTTGGTTTTGTTTTGTGATTTCTTGGTTTCTCATAAAGTCATTAGCTTCCATCTGTTCCATCTAATTTTTTTTAAATAAATTTATTTATTTAACTTTTTACATTTATTTTCACAAGATTTTGGGTTC
>JAQQSK010000657.1:0-15402 GCA_028658325.1 Potorous gilbertii
GCACAGAAAGGAGGTTAAAAAGGTAAGACTAGAATCCAAGTCTTCTGAGGTCTCTTAGACTCACCAGAGCTTTTTCCACTACACCAAGTTAGTTCTCCTGCTGTGATGCCTCGTCACTCCATCATAACTTCTTATTCATAATGTGCTGTGATCATCTTACTGCCACCATGCACTTCTCCATTGTCCTATGTGATTCTAATGATTTTGAATTCATTAGAGACTGTGGTGTTCCATGACTTGCAACCATATAACAACACTGGTAAAATACTGTTATCATAAAGGGAGGCCTTCATTTCAGGGAAAAGTTGGGGGGAGGTAATTAAAATAATTTTACCATATTACAGAGGATATCTCTTTACTCTCATTCCTCTTTTTCAATTCTGGGATCGATATGTTGTCCAAGATAAATTCATTGGGGTCCTATGTCATTCAGCAAATTGTATATCATAGTCAATCAACCAACAAGCATTTATTATCAACCAAGCAGAGTACTAAGCACTGGGGATACAAAAACAAAAATGAAACTGTCCTTGCCTTCAAGGAGTTTACATTCTATTTGGAGGAAAAATATGTACATAAATAAGTATATACAAAGTAAAGGGGATGGGGGAAGTAAGTGGGAGAAACAGGAAGTCTTTATATAAAAGGTTTCACTTGAACAGTTTTGAAAAAAACATGGATTCTACAAGGCAGAGGTGAGGGGAGAAGTACATTCCAGAAATAGGGGACAGCTAGTACAAAGATATGGAGGAAGTCAGGTAGTGACTTGGAGTCAGGAAGACTTGAGTTCAAATCTTCCTTCAGACACTTAGTAGCTTTGTGATCCTGGGTAGGTCACTGAACCTCTTGAACATCTTTAAATTAGAGATATTACCTACTTTACAGGGCTATTGTGAGCATTAAATGAGATAGTATCTGTAAAGAGCCTTGCAAACCTTAAAGAGCCATATAAACGCTTGATGATGATGATGATGTTGATGATGATGATGATGACAGACGAAATGTCCTGTGAGGAATAGCAAGAAAGCCAATGATCTGACCAATAGGTATTCTTTATCCTTTTGTTAGTGGGAGTGTTTTTCCTCTGTTATTTGCAGATCAAATTCCTTTGAGTGATTTTTCTCATCCAGGAAACTCTCCAATGTTCCAGGACTTGATCAAATCAGTACAATGTCTGTTAACAGAAAGATCTGGGGCACCTCCCCATGTGCACGGAATATCTCTGTGACATGGACTTTATGCTGGATTTCCTCCACAATAGTGGCAAACACCTGAGGAAGCTTATATCTCACTATTTTATACCTCCTCTGATATTAGTGATCACAAGGTCATCCTTGTTATTTCTTTCAAGAAATTCTTGAATACTCTTGATTTGTGTATGGGACTGTCTTGCTGAAAAAAGCATTTAAAGTGGCCAGTCAAATTAAATGCTTTGTATAGTGAACAAACAAGTAGAGTGAAATCTTGTTTGTAATTCTATGATAACTATTATGTTTGATTGGAACTTCACTTTTGAAATTGTATCAATTCTCTTCTAACTTAGCAAGGAGGTTCCTTAATATGTGGATTCCTTAATATGTGGACTGTCCTCTTAAAAAATTTATATAGAGGGAAAATAGTCACAAAAATCAGTAGTTAATGTTCTCAGGCATCTTCTGGGGAATAAATCTGAAATTTTATTTTAATGCCTTTGGCAACTTCTTCAGATGCCGTAAGACTCCACACCTCAATGCCCTCACATTTGTATAATCTCCAGTGCAAGCCTCTTCTGTGTATACAGAATCTAGTCCATCTATTTTTCCCACATCTGCTCTCTTCAGGGTTATCTCTACCCCCTCTGTAAGCATATCTGGGATGGGGACATTAGAATCCAAGTATGATGGCTCTACTGTACTGGATGGTGAAAAAAAAAGTTTGCCATAAAAATCTTTGTACATTTTTTCCATCTTTTATCTGTTTATTTATCCCCTTCCAGTTTCACCATTAAATGCCTATGCTAAGTTGAATACCTTTCCCTATCTTGTCTTCTTCTCTCTCTAGGTAATATGGGGACTTGAGGTTCAGTTTCTTTTGTTTCCCCACTACTCTACTACTCTAGTGTAACCCAAGTTCCAAAGTCCATTGGTATGGGACTTTGTTCTCATTGGTGGAGATCAATGACCCACAACTATGTGAAGGGAGCAAGAGAGAAGTGAGGCTTCCTGAATCTCTTCTGGTTCTTCAGGCTTTGGACACTGTAGTCACCAATGTCCCACATCTGTGTCAGGAGTGAGGCAGAGTTGGTGAAAGCAAACAAAAGGAGAGCAACAGGTTTTCAAATCTCTTCAGTTTCTTTGGGCTCTTCAGGCTTCAGGCTTTGAAGCTTCAAGTGGTTCTGTCTTCCAGTTTCAAGAGAAAATAATGGAAGACGCCACTTGCACTTCAGATTGCTGAAGAAAAGAACTCTGGGAAGAAACTGGCAGTCTCCGTCATGTCCCTCCCCCAGCTTGTTACAATAGAAACTTAGAAGAATTATCCTTTTGGGTGAGATCAACAACTCTCTTGGTTGAGCAGAGTTTTCTTGCTTCCAGTGGAGCAGCTCCTTCACTCTCTGTTGTCTGGTGTATATTCTCTGATGTACACTTTCTCTAGTTTCTGTTTTGCTATCCATTTGGATAAATGGGTTTCTTTACTACTTCCTATATGTGTTCATTTTGGAATTGGTATTTGGTAGGAAGGCAGTTGAGCCTTGGATATAAAGTTGGGTCTCCCTTTCCCCATCAAGAAAAAATAATTATAAGTTTAACCTGAACCCAAAAACCACATCCCCTAAATCAGGGGTAGGGAACCTGGCAGTCTCAAGGCCAGCAAACTAATAATATTTAAGGAAGCAAATTCGAGTCCAGAGGAAAGCAGCCCCAATTTCTATCTGGCCCCAATCTCCTGATTCCTTTCCTGGCAGGAAATAAATTCTCCCTTGGAGAAAAGGGGTGGGGGGGAAGAGGCTAGTGATGTCTCCTCTACCTCCCTTCAATCCAGACAACAACATTCCTATGGTACATGGGGAATATGCTACATGAACATTGGCCCAAATCATTGCTGAATCTACAGATATTGGAAACTGAACAGATTAACATAAAGCATTTTTTCTTTGGAAAATCCCTCTGTCAATGGTTATGATGACTTGTCAAGAACCAACAAGGACAGTAGGAAGGGTTAGGGACAAGAGTGAATGGGATGAGAGGAGCAGAGACAGAAATGAGGTTTAGCTAAAATAAGATTTTGAAAATGTCTTCAAGAATTTTATTCCTTTTTAAGGTATTGTAGAAGGGGAAGAAAAGACCTAGAAGCCTCTGAGCTAGGCTAATCCTACCTTTTTCTGATTCTCTGGTCTGAGAAGACCATGAGGCAACATTATATATGACCCAGAGTTGCATCATTATTGCAAAGGATGCTTCCTCCCCCACAACCCTGCACTGAAGCTGATACTGAGGGCTCAGTGTTATTGAAGGTTACATTTTTTATTTTCTTTAATGAACAACACATCATTGGGAACTGTATTCTGTTTCTGCCCAACAATCTCTTGCTGATTTCTGTCACTTTGTTTTGTTTTTAGCAATGTCTCAAGGAATTATGAGTAAGTTACTTCTTTTTCTTTCCTTATTATAATAATCCTTAGTGTCAAGAGGACCTTTCCATATCCATAACCGATATCAATAGACTCAAAGTTACTGAGGGTTCTATTTCCAATGTTTTTTTTTTATGATAAGCATATTAGTGGCCATTGTCTTCTACCAGAAAGGATTTATTTCTCTGTTTTGTTGTTTGTTTGTTTGTTTTTTAGTTCTCCCTCATGGAGCCATTGGTAAGTTATTTCACTGTCTTTCTCTATTCTGATATTTGTAGAGTATAAGGACAACCTGTCTCTACCTTGCTGTTCTTGTTTCCAGGCAATACATTGGCTACAGGTCCAATTTTTCTTGCCTTCCCCATTACAAAGCCTTTCCCTAATTATTAGAGTCTGTAGAAAATGAAAACTCTCTCTGATTAATATAAAGAAGACAGGTCAAGGGAATATTCCTGCAACAGTGGCAATGGTAATTTATCAATAACCAACAAAGATGTTCTGAAATAACAGAAGAAGGGGAAAGGCAGAAGAAAACTTGGGCAAATTACTTAACCTCCCTGCTCCTCAGTTTCCTCCTCTGTAAAATGAAGGGTTATACTATAGTCTCTGGGGTCCCTTCCAGCTCTTGACCTATTAACCTGATGAGTAAAAATGAAAGAAATGAACACAGGTTTACCTGTGGTGAGACATTAAGGCTGTCCTCAAGAACATCAATTTTTTTTCCATAAATAAGATGGAGAACCAAATGACTTCAACTGTAAGTTGCACCTAACACATTTTACTTTCACAAGTCTGAAAGAAATTTTAAAACAACCTTTCTGCCCAGTGCTGAATCATTCCCACCCACTGTGCTCTGTAGCTAACACAAAGAACTTGGCATTACTGGGAATTCCATTTCTGATGTCCTTTTATGGAAAGTGTACCAATGGAAAGTGTGATCTCCTGCCAGACAGTCTCTCATGGATTTCACTTATTTGGCTCTGCTTAGTGAAGTTATTCTTTTTCTTTAGTTTTTCCATGTTCTTACAATGTAATACCCTGTCTGTTTCTAATTCCAGGGGATATGGGGATGTGAGACTCAGATTCTCTAGTTTCGTCCCTTACTCAGCCTTGCCCTAACTTAATATTAAGTTTCTGAAAAATGGGAAATGTGCTAATTGACAAAAGAGGTAAAACTAATGAATGATCACCCTGGTAATGATTGGGTTGACTTGTCAACAACCAACAAGAATATTCTGAAACAACAGGGAAGGAAAGAAGGACTAAGAGGCGATGTATGAGAAAAATGGAAGCAGGAATGAAATGTTTTCAGGAGCAAGATCTCAGTAATGCCCTCAAGACAGTCCCTCTTTCTTATGAATAGAGGAAAGGGAACAGAGGGGATAGAAGCCTCTAGACTTGACTGTAACTTGCCCTTTTCAGATTCACTAAACTACCCTACTACCTGTAACAACCCTACTACCTAGAGCTACATCTTCTTAACAGGTGATGCTTAATCTACCACCAGCATGAATTGCAACTGATACAGAGGGCTTGGGAGTTACTGAGCATCTTATTTAGAGTATTCTTCTATAGGAAATATATGAGTGAGAACTGTATCCTCCTGGCAAAAAATCTCTCACAAATTTTTTTTTGTTTTTTGTTTTTAGCTCTACCTCCAGGAACTATTAGTAAGTTATTTCCTTGTCTTTCTTTACTCTGGTGTTTTTACAGGACCAGGGGACCTTCTCTGCCCTAACTATTCCTGTTTCCACATGATACAGAGCTCCAATGGAAAATGAAAACCCTAATAATTAATACGACAAAATATAACCATCAGGTGGCACCATTGAGCTGTAACTTGTGCTAGGAAGAAACTTAAACAGCTCTGTTCAAGGAAGCATAGATTTCTTAGCAACTTGTTCTCCTTCCTTTTGTGGGAGTGTAATTTTCTCAGTAGTTCACTCCCCTCTTGCTTTCCAGTCTATCACATCTTTCTTCCCACAACTATATCATCATCATCATCATCATCATCAATTAACCCCCAACCCACTCTGCACTACAGCTAATACAAAAGGATTGACCTTAGTGGGAGTTTCATTTCTAAAGGAAAATACATCTTCCCTTGCTCTGGGTCAGTCTTTTGGTGAGGATCAAAATGAGAGTTGTCAAAAAAAAAGTAAATTTCCTCCTGGTAATTACGATGGCTTATCAAAAACCAAGAAGGATATCCTAAAATATGAGAGAGGGGGACAGGGAGACTAAAAACAGGAAGAAGGAAATAAATGGAGGTAAAAATGTGAGTTAGCCACACTAAATTTTGATAGGTCCCTCAAGCATTTCAATCCATTTTATAAATAAAAGAAAGTAAAAAATGGTACCAGATGTCCATACCCTATACTGAACTAGGAGGAATCTGAAACAGCCAGGGCTGCAATATTATAGGCAGGGAGATAATTAAACCCCACCTCCCTCTCCACGATGTAGCTGATACAGAGGTCTTGGAGTTCATGGAGATTTCTGATATTCTTCACTTGAAAACATTTTAGATGTTTTTTTTTTCTTTCTGTCAGACATTCCCTCATTGATTTGTGAGGTTTTTTGTTTTGTTTTCATTTTTAGCTATTCCTCATGGAGCCATTGGTAAGTTCTTTCTTTCTCTTTTCTACTCTGGTGTCCTTTTTTTTTTTTCTACAGCATCAGGAAGACCTTTCTCTAACATGTTGCTGTTTCCAAGAGATAAATTAAATAAATTAGATTCAGTTTCTCTTTCTTCACTATTGCCTAGTCTTCCCAAAAAATATTGTTGAATAGGAAAAAAAGGTGGAAATCCTTCTGATTAATATAAAGAAGAAATACCAGTGGGATATTTCCTGGTAGCGACTAAGATGGCTTGTCAATAACCAGTAAGGATATTCTGAAATAACAGAGGGAGGGGAAAGAGAGAATAAAAACTAGAGCATGAATGAGATTTTAAAAGAGGGGCAGCAATGAGATTTAGCAAGAGTAGGATTTTATTACTACCCCCAAGAGTTTTCCTCTGTTTCATGGACTAGAGTGGGGCAAGGGGGAAGAGGGAAGGAAAAGCAGGGAGCCAGAGACCTCTAGTCCAGGTTGAGTCTTACCCTTTTCTGTTTCTCTAAGTTCAGAGACCTCTGAAGCAACCCTATTGCCCAGAGCGGCATCATTACAGCAGGAAATATTTAACCTTCCGCCCCACTGCACTACAACTAGTGTTACTGGAGGGTATAATCTCCGATAGTCTTTGATAGAAAACATTTCAGTGGGAGCTGTGTTCTCTTTCCTCTAGGACAAGGGTAGCAAATACACGTTTCTATAGTGCCTATTATGTACCAGACACTATGCTAAATGTTTATCTCATTTGATCCTCACCAGCCTGGGAGGTAAGTGCTATTATGACCCCCATTTTATAGTTGAAGAAATTGTGGCAGACCTAGGTTAAATGACTTGTGCAGGGTCACACAGCCAATAAATGCCTAAGGTCAAATTTGAACTCAGATCTATCTGACTCAAAGCCCCAATGCTCTATCCACTATACTAACCAACCAATCAACCAACCAATAAATATTTCTTAAGGTCCTAATTTGTTCCAGGCACTGTGCTAAGCACTGGGGATACAAAAAGAGGCTAAAGTCAATCTCTGCCCTCAGGCAATTTCTCACTGATTTCTCTGTTTTGTCTTTTAGCTATTCCTCAGGGAGTCAAAGGTACGTTATGTGTCTGCCTTTTTCTGTTATACTTACTTCATGTGCCATATTTGTTTCTATTTCCAAGCAATATAATAACTCAAGGTTCAGTTTCTCTTGCTTTCCATCACCCAGCATTACATAAAGTTACCGCAAATTCTGTGGGAAAAATGGAAAATCTACTGATAAACATAAAGAGAAAAGAACCAGTAAAATATGTGTATATACATAATGCTTTGATATATATGTGTATATGCATACATATGCATATGTGATACATGTATACATATGCATATAATTATATATACGCATTCATATACATATACTTTTTTTTTCTGATATCCCATGGTAGTGATGATGATGGCTTTTTCAACAGCTCAAAAAGGATGTTCTAAAATTTTAAAAATAAGAGTTGGGGAAAGAAGGGGTAGTAAAAAGCAAAAGAGATGACAGAAATAAAAGGTTGGAATTCGTTTGGGTTTTTTTTTTTCCAAAAGACACTGCTACAAAGACTGTAAAGCTGGGATCCAAAGTTGAAGTTTACAAGGAGGTAAATCTCAGCTAAAAAATGTTACAACCGTTAAAGGTATCCCAACAGCAGAACCTCAAAATCCAGTGTGTCACCCCCTTCCTATCCCTTAAAGTGTTCAAGCAAAAACTAGATAACCTTTCTCAGGGATGGTGTAATGGAATTCCTTCATTGTCCAATGGGAGTTTGTATAAAATGACCTCTCAAATCCCTTTGATTTTACAAGCTCCCAGAAAAATGTATCAGTGTGAGTTCTCTTTGCTGGGTCAGCCCTACTGAATGATCTGGTTGATTTCTTTCTTAGCCATATCTGAGTCAAGCATCAGTGAGTTCTTTGCTTTTGATACAATATAATTTCATCACCTCCAGTGAATGAGAGACCTTTCCTTTGCTTCCCCTTATGAGAGTTTGTCTTAAGGCTTGGGGAGGTTCAGGAGTGTGTCTTAATTAAAACTTAGGAAAGTTCAGGATAAAAAAAAAAACCAAGGAGCTCATAACAAAACAGTAAAGTAAGCCAGTTTTATGAAGGGAGATGAAGGGGAAATCAGAGAGAATAGACCCAAGGCTAGAATTCTGGATAGAGTTAGGCACCCCCTGGGACCCCAGGAGGAATGGGGCATTTTCTCTAGTACTGGTTCGCACTGAGGAAGAAACACCTGGGGAATTAGCAGCTAGTTAATAGTCAAACTCCCTACTAGCAAGAAGGGTTTTGGACAGTTATTATCATTCTTGATGATGGTCCTCTGACAGAATAACTCAGGGGGGTTTGAGCTCCTCCTCAACTTCTTCTACTCATTACCTAATGCAAGAAACATTACCCTCATTTCTCAGCCTTTCTCAGTTTAGCCATTACCCTGAAAGTGTATAGGCAACTATAGATCTGGGGAAAGCCCAAACTCTAGGGGTTAGCATGAAACCTGACATGTGATTTCCTGGATTTCAAGATCTCCCAAAGAGAAAATTCCTTCCACCAGTGCTTTTATCCTGGAGAGCTGCCCAGGTTCAAAGAGTCAGTTTGTGTCAGAGATAGCGGTTTGGGGCCAAGTTTTCTCCACTCTGAAGTCAGTTTTCTATCCAGTATTTTACATTGCCTCAACATAAATTTAAAAAAATTAGAAAAAAAGCAGTCCCTGGCATTGTTTATAAAAGAGGAATCAAGAGTGAGGAAATAGAGACAGCACAGTTTAAGAAAGAGTGAAATCTTGCTAGCCCCCAGAAGCTGGTTGAAAATTTAGTGCCTAAAACTAAGAACTGTGAACCACTTCTATGTTTCTTTTTTCCTCTCTCCTATAAGTCACTCAGACTAAGAAGTGGGATGAAACCACCCTACAGAAGGCCACAGAACAATAGTGGGTGATGCTTAATCCTCCCATCAGACTTCCTCTTGATTTGCCAACTGTCACCTACAAGCATTCCACTTCCATGCTCATGATGACAGGAAAATCTTTTATCTGACCATAATTTGTTGTCTTTCCAACTGCTTCAAACTCCAAAGTCTGTTTGTTGTTCAGCCTTACTAAGATCTCCACCTCTACTATCTCCAGTTCAACTCTATATTGTTCCTTTCTCTCCAGGCCCTTTTATCTAATCACCAATCTTGCCCTGCCAAATATCTGTCTTGTATAACTCCCACCATCTGCTGCATTTGCTCCTACTCATTTGCTGCTGAATGAAACTGGAGAAAAATCACTGCTGAGTGGGTCCACTAAAAATCTAAGTAGCGTAATCTCAGCTAGACTTTCAATTTGCAAGGAAATGCTTTTACATGATCCCAATCAATTTGTGGCTTCTCCCACCCCAAACCTTTTCATCCTCCCTTAAAACTCCCAACACTATCCCCTCCCTTCACCCTCTCTGCTGAGGACCTTGTTTCACATTTCACAGACAAACAAGGCACCCTCTTCTTCCCCTCTTCCTCATCTCATGTTACCCAGATGTCTTCTGCCACTAACACCTCCTTCACTCTAGTCTCACAGGAAAAAGTGGGTTTGCTCCTTGCCAAAGCAAACCCCACTATATGCACAAGTGATCCCATTCCATTCCATCTTTCCCAGAAGATTGCTCCTCTATCTCTACTGTCTCATTAATCTTCAGTCTCTCCCTGTCTACAGACATGTGCATGCCTCCCCTATCCTCAAAAAATCCTCACTTGATCTGTCCGTCCCTGCTAGCTGTCATCCCATTTTCTGCTTTCCTATCTTGGCTACACTCTCTGAAAAGGTCATCTATAATGGGTGCCTCCATTGGCTGCTTTCTTACTCTTTTCTTAATTCTCTACAATCTGACCTCCAACCTCATCATTCAACTGAAATGTTACTCTTAATTGTCAAAATTTTTTTCTACTGATCATGTTTTTTTATTTTTATTAATTTATTTTTAGTTTTCAACATTCATTTCCATAAGATTTTAAGTTCTGCATTTTCTTCTCCCTTCCCTCCTTTCCTTCCCAAGACAGAATGCAATCTCATAGACTCTACATATACATTCATATTATACATATTTTCACATTACTCATGTTGTAAAGAAGTTAATGACCTTTTCTAAGTCCTCATTCATCCTGACCTCTAAGGTTTTTGTGACAATTCTCTTTCCTGACTCTCTTCTTAACTGTCTGGCTGCTCCTTCTCAGTATCTTATTAATTGTGGATATCCCCCATGGCTCAGTCTGTACCCTCTTTTCTTTTCAGTAATTTTCAGGTGTGCCTAGTCTCTGCATGACCCCTTTTGAGGGTTTTCTTGCCAAAGTTACTGGAATGGTTTGCCATTTCCTTCTCCAGCTCACTTTATAGATAAGGAAATTGAGGCAAACAGGGTTAAGTAACTTGCCCAGAATCACACATCTAGTAAGTGAGAAGCCAAATTTGAACTCAGGAAGATGAGTCTTCCCAACTCCAGGTCTGTCACTCTATGCACTGCACCACCTAGCTGCCCCCAAACCAAAGGTTTTTGGATTTGACTATGGAAGTTGTTGAGTCATTTCAGTTATATGCAACTCTTTGCTACCCCTTTTGGGGATTTTCATGGCAAAGATACTAGAATGCTTTGCCATTTCCTTCTCTAGCTTATTTTATAGATGAGGGAACTGAGGCAAACAAGGCTAAGTGACTTGCCCAGGGTCACATAGCTGGTAAATGTCTGAGGTCATATTTGAACTCATGAAGATGAATCTTCCTGATTCCAAGTCCACTGCTCTATCCACTGTACCACCTGACTGCCTGGTCTTTTCCCTCTATACTATTTTGTTTAGGGATCTCATTAGTTTCCATAAATTCATTTATCATTTTTATGCTGGTGATTTTCAAATCTATTTATCCAGTCATAACCTCTCTCCCAACCTCATATGTCCAACTGCCTATTGGACATCTTGAACTATTTGTTCCGTAGACTCAGCATGTTTAAAATTTGAACTCATTCTCTTTCCCCAAAAGCTAGTCTTCACTATTACTATCAAGGACACCACCATGCTTCCAGGCTCACCACCTAGGTGTCGTCTTTAGCTTCTCAATCTTTCTTACTTCCCATAACCAATTTGCTTCCAAGTCCTGTTGATTCTATCTTCAAAATATCTCTTGAATACACCCCTTTCTCTCTTCTGATATTGCCATCACCCTGTTATAGACCTTGAACCTAGGCTTTTGCAATAGCTTGTTGACTGACATACCTGCCTCAAGTCTCTTCCCATCCTATAACTCATCAGACAAAGGGGTCTTTTCTTCTTTAGTTATTCATTAAGTTAAACTAGATCAAGAAATATGTTAAACTTTCAGCATTAGCCAGTATGTGATTTTTTAGATACAGATAATCCAATTGTGGATTCCTCAGGCTCCTGGGGACTTCTCCTACATCCTGCCAATTGTTTTTGACCATCTCATGGCAAATGAGCACTTCTACCAGAGGACAGATGGTAACCAGAGAAAGACTGTCCAACTCAAATCATCTGATTTTTACTTGTTAGCAGCTCTGGAAAGAGGTTTTGTGGAAGGCAAAATACTGGAACAAATGGGTTTCCTTTATTCATGATGTCTTAATTTCTCTCCTATTCCTGGAGGAAAAAATGAAAGTTAGCTGTTTTCTATTAAAATGTGCCCTACATATGTTGGAGTCATGATTCTCAAACACTCCACTGATGCTCCCCTTTCCTCCAATCTCATTCCCTGCCTTAACTGTGCCAGCCTGTGCTATAAGACTGATAAAAATATACTACCAAAGACCCAGAGCTGAAAAATAAATTGTCACAAATCTACATACAAGCAAATTGGGTTTACTGGAATGTCTTTAGTCACAGTTGAAAGTTGCAGTATTGAAAACATAAACATATGGAAACAATTTCTAAAACCTATTTTTACATGAGAAAAATTATCCATTTTGTAATAATTAACTGAATGGTTAACATCCCTTTTTACATAGTTTCATCTTCTACATATATTTTTTACCTCCCACTCTATCCCTGAACTTAATGCAATAATGCCTACCTCTCTAGTTTACAGCAGGAAACTGTGTTAATTATAAATATCATATCCTTTAACTCTACAAATAATGTATTGGCAAGTTATCTAGTTGCAAATTAGGCTCCTAAAAGATGGTAAAGTGGATGTTTCTGTTTTAAAAATAAACTAATGAAAGCATATTTTGGTGACAGGAAGGAGGCCAATTCGGAACTTGTCAATGTTTCCAATTTGAACTTGAGTATTTTTACTTAAGAAAAAAGAAAACTTTTGAAAGTCATACACCTACTTCATTCAATTGTACAGCAATTTCCTTTTTTTTTAATTTTCCCAGAATTGTTTTATTTTAGATCTCTGGTTGCTGCCAAATCAAGTCCGATGTTTCAGGACGATAGGATTGACAATTACTAGCTAAAGAGTAAGAGCAACCAAAGCCATGATGGCCTTCATTTTGCATCTGTACCACCATCTTTGTCTTTGAATTTGCTTAGATTTGTTGCTAAACATAAGCTTTGTGATTTGTCTTGTAGCTCATCCAGTCTCTCCCCTCATTCAATCACTTTTGTAACGTTCTCTCTAATGACATCAATTACTTCATCCACCTAATTTTGTCATTCCAAGGTCCAAATTTTGGTCCAGATGGGCCCCTTAAGAAAAGGAATTCTCTTCTTCATCTGAATCTTCTTCCAAAAAGATTTCTCCTTTCACTTTTCATGGAACCAGTGACATCACCATCATTTCGGTGGTTCTTCTTGAATTTAGAAGGCATCTTTATTATTTAAAAAGTTGTTGTCTTCTTCCCAACTTTAACAGGCAGATATATAGCGCCTGGGTACCCCTTGGAGCCATTCCAGGAAAGGTCAAGAAGAGAAAGAAAGAGAAAGGAAGGAGAAAAGGGAGTAAGGGGAGAGGGAAAAGACCTTGATCAGGACCCAGTATCAGCCACTTGGCTCCTCTGCTGCTCCCCACTCCAGTGCTCATTCAATCACTCCCAAGTCTGAACATGGCACTCTCATACACATAAACACACTCCTCCCTACTCAGCAAACTCCAGTGGCTCCCTATTACCTCCAGAATCACATAGAAAATCCTCTTTTTAGCTTTAAAGCCCTACTTTTCCAGTCTTCTTAGACTTTACACCCCTTCACAGAACCTATGATCCAGTGATGCTGGATTCCTTGCGTTCAGGTTTGAATGTTGCATTCCATCTCCCAGCTGTGAGCATTACCACTAGCTGTTGCACATCCCTAGAACTCTCTCCCCACATCTCTCTGCCTCCTGACTTCCTTCAAGTCTC
This sequence comes from Potorous gilbertii, assembly GCA_028658325.1. NCBI lineage: Eukaryota > Metazoa > Chordata > Mammalia > Diprotodontia > Potoroidae > Potorous > Potorous gilbertii. Next base: position 13,565 of record JAQQSK010000657.1, read on the forward strand.
AGCTAAAGTCTTACCTTTGCCAAGAAGTCTTTCCCAGGCTTTAATCTTTAGTGCCTTCCTTCTGAAGTTTCCCCACATATTCCTCCACTGTCCATATCTTATTTGTATATAGCTGTTTGAATGTTATCGCCCCATGAGATGGTGAGCACCTTGAGTGCAAAGACAGTCTTTTGCCTTTCTTTGTACTCCTGGTGCTTAGCATAGTACATGGCACAAATTAGGTGCTTCAGAACCCTTTGGTGGTGCTTTGTGGTTTGTGGTTGTTGTCATTTCTAACCAACCATGGTCAGTACATGCTCATGTAACTGAGCAGCATGGAAGCAAGGAAACAAAGGAGTCTCATTTTAGACACTCCAGAAAAATGTATTAGAGGGGATTTCGTTCTTGTGCCAAACAATTCTCAATGATTTCTCTGTTATTTTTTCAGGTGAATCTTCAGGAAGCTTTTGTAAGTATTCTCCTTCTTCACACTAGTGTCCTTTGGTCTCCTGGGAGGTGTGTATAGATGTGGGAATTGCTGGATAGGGGAGGTAGGAAAGAGTATTCTCTGGTCTGTGTTTCTTATGAAATGCAGGGGGTGGAAGAGGAGGGGAGAGGACTGAAACTCATTTCTCAGTCTCTTGCTTTCCAGTTAAGGGTCAGTCCTACAGGGCCAGGAGATCTAAATCTATAAGTTATCTATTAAAGACCACCTAAGTGTAATTCCCTTATTTTAAGGATGAGGAAAAAAGAGGTAAAACTTGGACTCAATCAAAAGGCTGCACCCAAGGACCTAGAAAGCCAGATGGGGTCTCGAGGCCATAGGTTCTCCACCCCTCAGTTCAGTGATTTGTCCAGGGTCATACAGCTAAAAATAACGAAGGTGGGATCTAAACCAGACTTTGGACTCATTTCCCTATAATCTGCTACCTCTCTTATGCCCCGCCTCCTCCTAACTTGATGACTGGGGACAAGTGAAACACTCCATGGAATAATTTTTTAAATAAAAAGAAGAGGACAAGGTTCCTGATGCTTTTTGCCTCACCAGGATGATTCTCATTACACTCAAGAGTCTCATTCTTAGGTAGTAGCTACAGAAAGGGAAAGGGCACAACAGCCTCTACACTACCCTTTTCAGGTGAATTAGAGAGAGAAGCCTCTGGTGCCACCCTATGACCCAGGGCTGCCTCATCAAAGCCAGCAGTGCTAAATGTCTCCACCTCACTGCAGTGTTTCTGACATGGGATGGGGGTGGGGATTAGTCTTAGTGGAATTCCCATTTCTAATGCTTTCCCTTTAAAGTTTCACTAGGAACTGTGTTGTTCTTGTACCCAGCAACCGTTTCTGATTTCTCTGTGGCTATACCTGTTTTATTTGGGATTTTCTTTTTAGGGAGAAGAGGTATTTTTTCAAGTGCTATCCCAGACAATAGCAAATTCAACTTCTTTATCTTAATATTAATTTTCTTGTCTTTGTGGCCACCTAGTTCAGGAGTTACAAGAACTAGAACGTGCTCTTGCTCTCTCTCTCTCTCTCTCTCTCTCTCTCTCTCTCTCTCTCTCTTTCTCTCTCTCTCTCTTTCATATTCTCAGTCAAGGATAATAATGTTTAGCCAAAAAAGGGGAGAATTTGCATAACTAGGTGGGGACCAAGATCCCAAGAGCAATGAAAAGATTTTAAGAACACCAGCTACTCTCAAAAAGTCTTAAATCTTTTGACCTAGAGAAATTGGGTTCTATAGTACTGAAAGGGAGAAAGGAATAAGCACTTATATAGGGCCTACTATGTGCCAGGCAATAAACTAAGCACTTTCTTTATTACCTCATTTGACCCTCACAACAAAGCTGTGAAATAGGTGC